>JAWVWN010000899.1:0-36404 GCA_037367305.1 Phrynocephalus vlangalii
ATTAAAACTAAAGCTACGCAGGTTGATATGTGGGTTGAAGATGGTGCCCCATGAGGCTCATCTTTGTGGGGCTTCTTTGCCCCTCTTGTCTCTATCGTGGTGTGAAAATGCACCCCGCAGGGGCCGGGAAGCTCAAATTTGGCAGCATTGATAAGGGCTGCCCGTGCTCCCACTGGCCTCTTTTTGCTGCAAAAGCTCTGTAGATCAGGTTTAGGTTCAGTTATTGCACACCCACAGATCACGGTTCTATGCCCAGAGCTGTATAGCTCAGATGGCTCCATCTATAGGATTTGGGCCTTGATATCTTTCTAATGCGATTTGAAGGTGGGTCTTCAGGCCAAAACTGTCGCTTGGTGAGGGCAAGGAGCATACTTAGTAGCTCCATTTGCCTTGGCAGGTAGTGCAAGGTAGACATAAAGTGAGTTCTTTATATCTAGCCCTTTAAAGGGTACAGACAGTCTTTAAAAACAAATTTGAGGGTCATAAGATCACCTAGCATAGCAGTAATGATAAAAGACTTAATAAAGATGAATCATAAATGTTTAAAGGCTGTCTAGAAGAAAATAATACCTAATTAGGGTAAGAGTGCTGAACATTTAAAATAAGCACTCCCCCAAAAGCAGTAATAATAAGAACATGAGATCACCCTAGGATCAATATGTTCCTTACTTGCACTACTGGAGGCCCACCTTCTTGTAGTAAATTTGCTATTTAATTATCAATAAAGTTGTGGCCCAATTTTAGATTCATATATAATTTTGTGTCATCTCTTTATTTGGGGCTGGGGGGGCAAAGCGATATGCATTTGTTAAAATTATTTTAGGTCAAACTAGATGACAAATGGGCACATCATTAGAAGTACAATTCCTAAGGATGAGTAAAATGAGTACCCAGCTTGATGGAGAGGCAATGTGTAGCCTGGATACTGTAATTAAGCTGTAAACCACCCAGAGACTACTTGAAGTTGTATGGGGCAGTTATAGGCAGAACACTTGCTTTTTTTTGCTTTTATAATTTCCTGCCTCACCTGCCAAAACACCTGGGTTGCCTTTGGGAATAATGCACCTTGATTTCCATGGGCAGAGAAAGCACAGCTTGCGGCTTAGCCAAGGCTGGAAATAGATTCTGTTTTCAGTCTGCTGCTCTCCATTGTTTTCAAACATAAATAATCAAATGGGGAAAATAATTTTCAGCTTATAACTACCAGCATTTCCCAGCTAGCACAGTCAGGCTGGTCAGGGAATTCTGGGAGCATTCAACAAGAATAAATTTTCCACAGTGTGCCACCAGTCTGTCTTCTCAGATGTACTGCACCTTACTGATGGAGAGGGGTGATCCGGAGGAAGATGCTCTGGAGTGGTCCTTCAGTCTGAAGGAGCAAGCTGTCTTTTAAATCAAGATCACCCTATCAGGTGATGGGCCCGTTTACTATACTCAACTCCACTGCTCCCTGACTTAACCCAATTTATGTTTACCTCTCAGTCCATTAATTGCCCACCTGAAGTCTTAATCCATAATGCCATATACATTAAGGGATACAATAAAACAGGAGTATGGGGCTGATTGTGTTTTGCTTTTTAGTGCAAAGAAGGCTGAAAGACAAGGACCCAAAGTGGTAAAGGAAATAAAGTACTTTAGAGACCACAGGAATCATCAGCAAATCAGGAAATCTTTGCTAATAACTTCCCTGACAGGTGATCAAACCTCTGGTTAACATTTCCAGTGTTGGAGGAATCCACCTCCTTATGAAACTGTTCTTTTATTTGGTAGATAATTCTCACTTGTTAGGAAATTCTGCCTAATGTTGAGTGGAACTGTCCTTTCTTGTAATTTAAATTACTTTGGATCCTGCTTGTAGGAGCTGCAGAAAATAATCTCTCTCCATTTTCCATATTAAAGGTAAAGGTTCCCCCTGCACATGTGTTCTAATTGTGTCCAACTCTAGGGTGGAGCTCATTTCCATTTCTAAGTTAGAGAGCCAGTGTCGCGCAAAGTCCGTGGCCAAGTGGCTGCCATGGCCAAACACATTTCTGCCACGGAACATGTTTACCTTCCCGCTTTTCATAGTGGTACCTATTTATCTACTTGCATTTACATGCTTTTGAACTGCTAAGTTAAAGCCCTTCAAATATTTGAAGGTTGCCATATCAACCAAGTGTCTCAGTTTTTTTGTTCACGAGACAAAGTATGCCCAGGTTTCTCAGCCATTCCTTGTAGTGGTTGATTTCCAATATATTATTATTATTATTATATTATTATTATTATTATTATTATTATTATTATTATTATTATTATTATTATTATATTTATACAATATACCAATATATTTTAATGGTAGCCCACATCTCTTGCTCACTCGCCTCCTCTCCATGGCACTTCTCTATCTCAGTTTGCCTCTCTGTGGCCTCTGTGTGTGTACTATCTGTGTCTGTGCATCCCCATGGCGCCCTCTTTTTCTTTGCCTCCTCTCCTTTCTTTCCATCACTCTTGTCTCACTCTGTCCTTCTCCCCATCCTCCTCCCACTCCTGTCTCTCTCTCTCATGTGTGTGTGTGTGTGGTGTGTGTGTGTTTGGGAAGAGCTAAAGTCACTCTCAATCCATCTTATTGTTTTAAACATAAGCCCCATTCACTTCAGTGAGACTTATTATTGGTAATAAGTGTTAAGAAGTTTGGACAATGGACATGGAATAATTCAGCATATCCAAAGCTAAAAGTAAAGTGTGCTGCTTATATATCATACCCATAGCACTAAAAGCACTCTCTGGGTGGTTTACAATTTAATTATGCAGGCTACACAAGCCCACCCACTCTCAAAAAGCTGCTTACTCAATTTACCAAGCTCAGAAGGATGAAAGGCTGAGTGAACACTCAAGCCAGCTACCTAAACTGAACCCAGGTTGTGAGCAGAGTTTTGGGCGCAGCACTGCAGTTGAACCACTGCACCACGATGCTCTGCATCATATGTTTAAAAAGGCTTGTAGCAGAATTCGTTTCCTTTTGAGGAAGCAGTGATAGACCTTTGAAAAGTAAACACTGAATTCACTGCAATCTGACAAAAAAATTATAGCAATACATTTTAATGGGAGGTAGGAATATGTTTATAATCAAAAATGCTATCTTTAAAAGGATGTGCTCTACCTTCCCTAAATTTGGCCAAACAAGCCCATACTATTCTACAATCACTTTGCAAAAATGGAGTCCTGATTCTAGACCCCCTTCACAAATGATACATTTGGGTTGGACTTCACTCTTCTATTTAAAAAAAAGGCTTTTGGAATGTGGTTTTTTACTGACTACACAATATCAGACATGCACTCCTCTGCACCACTAATGTAAGATTCCAGCTGTGAAAGAACTGGATTTTCAGTTAAATTATGCAGTAAATCCACCAAAGAATCACGTTAACTCACTTAGGGAGTGACTAGATGTGTATTTATCCAACCTTTTGTGTCTTATATGTCTGTTCCTTTTCAAAATTTATCCCCTGACTAACAAACATTAGCACTAATTGTGAGTAGATTTAATTTTTGTCTGGAGTATGTGGTATATTTTGTTCTACTGACAAGACCTATGCCCCCCCCAACTCTGCTGTGCCTTCCCTTGCTTTTAGTTTCTTATTATTTGGCCTGTAATATCGCCCGTATTGGTGCATTAGCGCCACTGCTGAAAGTGTCTGGATCAAAAAATGATGATGAACAGGGTGAGGAATGGTGTGAGAATGAACCCTGCTCCCTCCACTTGCCTTCTGTTCACACTGGTAAGGAGTACAATAGCAATGCAATTTGTAAACTATTACTAAACTGATACAGTTCAAATGCTGCTGACCCATTTTGTCAGTTCTGTGCTATTTCATTGCGAAACATTAAACCAAGGCATTTGAATTGCCAGCACAAGGTTAGATAAGAGGCAATGATAAATGACAGAAAAGTATGTGGGAAGAAAGGAACTGTCTGTGAGTGGACACTTGAAAACACCTTCACCGGATAATTAAATATTTCTATGTGACCCCCACAGCACCTATTGAAAATGTTAGTTAGTTTGCATCAAAACTCTTGCCAAAACCTTTGAGGACAGGTCACACACTGTTTTTGTTTTTCAAAGAACAGACAAAGGTATGCAAATATATATAAAAACCTTAGCTGAAACGGAATACTTGGACACATAGGACTAGTTCTGCCAAATTGTAAGGGAGTGAGTGCTGCAGTTCTCGTACAATTTTATACTGTCATGATCCATGAGTTAGGTGCATGCAGTCAACCAAGCTGGCATGAACAGGATTGCAACTGAAAGGCTTACGTGTTTCTGCAAAGCATTGCTTAGAGTCCCCTTGCAATTCCCATACACAGTAATACCTTGGTTTATCAGTATAATCCATTCGGAAACATGCTCGTAAATCAAAGCACTCGTATATCAAAGCAATTTTCCCGAAAAGAATAATGGAAACTCAGATTATTCATTCTGGACCCCATAGACCACGTACCGCACACACAAAATGCCAAAACTCACAAAAAACAGTTGGCTAGAAGTCCATGTCCACACCATAGCTGGATTTCATTCTGTGTTTTAATGTGACAATAATAAAATGCAATTTGTAGCCATACACACATGCCTAGCTGCCCCATGGTGAGAAATTGTTTGAAAAATAAAAAAACAAATTTGTTTGAGGAAAACACTAAATTTGTGGCAAACAAATTAAATAAAATATAAAGAAAAATAAAGCAAACCCCTAGCCTGCACTCTGCTTTGAACATCTGGTGCAAGGGAGACCTTTCCCTTCCCCCCCCCTTTTTTTGGGTTTCCTGAGAAACCATTCAAAAAATACCCAACCGCAAGGAGGGAAGGGAAGGGGTCACATTGGCTCACTTGGTGATTATTGACCTCATTTATAGAGGAAAATGTTGAAGAAATTTTTGTTTTTCTTGCAAAACACTCTTAAAACCAAGGTATTACTGTATACTATTTTGTTCACATTGTGGCTGCCACATACCCACACTCTCTCTCTTTTGGTCCTCCTGAACAACAGTTCAAGTAAATAGAACTGTGATGTCACTGCACGAGAGGGAGAGAATATATTCCCCTTTTTGTGCATTCTTTTTTCTCCAGATATTTATTACATTTCAATGAAAGGTTTTGCCACAAGACAGTAGGTTTATGTGCCATTGTAGGTTTTGTTCTTGAAACTCATTTCACTGGAAACAAAACAAAGGGGGGGGCTAGCACAGGAAATGATGTCCTTATCTCTCTTTCTTTTCATTTTAAACCTACCTTTCAACTATTCTTAAAGATGAAAGGTAAAAGACAATGTTCTTTTTACAACCAGGGCCATTCACAGAAATTGTAATCTACAGATATATATTTATTATATTTTATTTTATTATTCTTTTTCCTAATACCCATTCTCCTATCTTCCATAATAAACTGCTTTAAAATGGAAATGCTTTTCATATACAAAACTTCATAGCAGTAATTTTTTACTTATGACCTAGACCAGGTAATGCCATCATTTCTATTGCTAACATTAATAACTATGTGCCACCAAGTCAATTCCAACTTATGACAACCCTTTCCCAGGACAGTACACAGAGGTTCTTATTATTCCCTTCTGAGACAGGTTGCCTTTTCTTCCAGGAGGCATAGAGGGGAATCAAATTCCCAGTCTCTAGCACCACAGCTCCCACCCCTCTGTTTTTATAGATGCTAGGGAAAAGGTTCATAGACTCTTGGTTCATTTGCTTTTTCCTAGGGCGATTTTGATTACTTGGGTGGCTTGGCGACCTGCCTGAGGTGTTGGCGAGGTGACAGGAGTACACATAGCTCAATTAGTGGTTGATGCTTGGGGCCCAAGAAGAACTAAGAGATATCAAAGGGCAAAGGAAGCCACTGCCCGCAACACTCTACTCTGCAGAATATGAGGCGGTGTTGGATTTTGCTGCTGTCTTTGTTGGGTAGAAGGCACCCAGCTGAATAGGGAAAACTAGGTGACTTCTGGCACACCTGAGTTTTTTGACCTGTTTTCTGACCTAGATTAGAAGACATGGCAACAGACAGCAGCAGTTTGTGGCAGCAATGGCTGACATTACAAGACAAACTTTACCTCCATCAGTAATTGTGGGATGCTCAGACCCTTGTGCACACTTGATACAACCTGTTGCTCCAACCCAGCCCACCATGGTGAGATTCAGCACATCACATAGCAGAGTAGGTCACTTGGGTCAAGGGAACTAGTGGCAGAGTGGGTGTACTCCCTTATATAGGCATAAGCAAGGTTTGAGCTCATGGCCTGCACAGTAAGGGACAGGGGAAGCTGGACATAGGTTGGTACCTATGAAGGCCCTTCCTTTTATGATTGGTGTTTCCCTAATAACTCAGAGCTATCTAGTTACATAATTAATACAGATTGGCTTGCAATAGGGCCTGGGTGGCCCACCCATGGCAAGCAGGAGAAGGTCTTGTGTATAATGGTGCCTCAGCGTTATGTCACACATTCTGAAATACACTTGACTGCAAATGTAAATGATTAATAGTGTGGGCCTTAAATATATTCAACATCTGAGTAGGTGGGAAAACAGATTTCAAAGTTTTGTTGGCAGAGTAATAAATAACACTTTTAGCTAATTAATTCATAAGAGAATTATTACTACCATAAAAGAACTGAATACCACAATGAACTGCTGGGGCATCATCCAACTACATGCATCTACACCCCCAAAATATGTAAGTAGTTGTGTGGCTATTATGGTGTTAAAGAAGGGTACATAAACATAGCATTGATGCAGTATCAACAGGATGCATTTCTGATAGTAAAAAAGGGTCCTGTTACATAGATGTCTCTCTGCATCACTCTCATTCTGCCTTAATGTTTCTCCCTTTGGAGTAGCAGGTATTGATCAATGAGTATTGAAATGGTTTAGAACAATGATCTAAAGACAGAGTGCCCAAACTGTGATGCAAAACCCATTAATTTTTCACAAAGTGCCAATACAGCAGTTTAACCTGAATACAGGTGGCTGTGAAGGGGCGATGTTGGGTGCCCACAGAAAGGGCTGTGAGTGCCACCTTTGGCACCTGTGCCATAGGTTCACCAACACTGCTTTAGAAGAATGCTAAATGTAAATGGCAGAATCTGTTACAATCCTGCCACACCAAATTGAAATTATTCACTTTACTAATAAATAAATGCTTCCTATGGAAGAAAATGCCAAAATACATCACATTTTAATTGGCAGCATAGGTCACATCATCTAAATAGAGCAACTTCCTGGAGATGATTGAGCTTTTCAAGGTATTGTTAATCAATTTTTTGGATAGTGTATCAATAATCATTTATTATGATTGTACTTTCTATACTAATGCACTAGCAATTGGTGAGGATTTAATATTTCAATTCTTCAAAAATTTGGATGAGGAATATTATGTTCCCTGTATTCATGATTCTAAATGCCTATGCACCAATGACAATACCTATGGCAGCAGTCAGGGTAATCTCTCGGATGCCTTCTTGTGCAACCCTTCACAATGTAATACCAATATAAAGGGAAATTCCAGAAGCTGACACTTCATAGCTTGTAGTGACTACAGAACAGTTGTCTTAATGAGTCAATCGTTTTAAGGTCATAAACTTGATGGATCATTTCTTAGTGGGAATCAATTGCAGAATTAAACAAGAATTGGGAAGCAAAACCATCATTTGGATTCAGAGGGTTTGGCACTAGCAAAGCATGCTTTGGCTTATTTACCTAGGGAACACAGACATAAAAACATAGAATGATAACATTGGATTGGGCCCTATTATAAGACCACTGAGTGTGACTCCTTTCCAATGCAGGAATCCAAATCAAAGCAGATCTGACAGATGGTTGTCCATTTTTCGCTTGAACGCCTCCAGTACTGTCCTGCTCATCCAAGGTAATGAGTTCCATTGTCATACTGCTCTTACAGTTAAGTCATTTTGCCTGATATTCATCTGAAAGCTTCTATAACTTGAGCTCATTATTGTGTGTCCTGCATGATCAAAACCAAATCTTCCCCTTCTCTGCTCTTTTCAAGTATCTCTCCTCAGTTTTCTTTTCTCAAGGATAAACATGCATGTATGTGTCTGCCCCTCCTTTCCCCCCCCCCACAAAAACTTTTCCAAAGTGCAACACTGAAAGCAGATGGAGTTTTTTGCAAATAAAATTCTTGATGTAAGAGGTACTCTTAGAATAGGTGATCGTACTACCAAAAAACCTAGGTAGCATCCTAAAGTGCAGAGGCATCACTTTGCCAACTAAGATCAGGATAGTCAAAGCTATGGTTTTTTCCAGTAGTGATGTATGGAAGTAAGAGCTGGACGATAAAGAAGGCTGATCACCACAGAACCGCTGCTTTTGAGCTGTGGTGCTCGCGGAGAGTCTAGAGAGTCCCCTGGACGGCCAGGAGATCACACCTATCCATCTTGAAAGAAATCATCCCCTAAAGTACACTGGAAGGACAGATTTTGAAGCTGAGGCTCCAGTACTTTGGCCACCTCATGAGGAGAGAGGAGTCCTCAGAAAAGTCTCTGATGTTGGGAAAGATTGAAGGCAAAAGAAAAAAGGACAGCAGAGAATGAGATGGTTGGATGGTGTCATCGATGCAACCAATATGGATTTGACCAAACTCTGGGAGGCAGTGGAAGATAGGAAGGCCTGGCGAGCTCTGGTCCATGGGGTCACTAAGCGTCGGACACAACTGAACGACTGAACTTACTACTACTACACTACTATCAAAAAAAAATTGCAGTGAAAGCTGAAGATCAGGTAGCACAGGATATGGAAATAAGAAGAGAAAATAAGGATGAATAATCTTACCAGTGCTTTCAGTTTGTATCCCAGAAATTAGAAAAGCACTTGCTGATTCAGATGGGAGTATCAATACCAAAGGAAAGGTTGTCAATAACTTCTAACAAGCAGGAGGCAACACTGGTACAGTATTACTAGCTGATAACTGAGATGGTCTGCAAAGGTTACTCAGTAAAATCAGTGAAGAAATAAATGAATAGCCTAAAAACCAAATGTTAAGAAAACCATGGTACTCGTAACCAGTAAAAAGCAAGGTGGCCAAGAAATCAGTTAAAGATTCGAAATGAAAGTGGAGAGCATGTGGGAAAATTATAAAGTACCTTGGGATTTGATTTAATGAACCTTAGAATCATAACCATACAATAAAATCCACAATAAAGATGGTGTGGAGCAGTCTCCTTAAATTGTAGAGAGTAATAGGTGAAAAATATTCTAAAATAGGTGATGAAACAATTGTTATAAAGTGCTGTGCATTCTTTTTAGTACTGTATGGTATGAAGCAGCAGGACTTTAACTGAAGCAACAATGAAAAGGATAGGAGCATTGAGAAGTAGAATAATAGGATGCTAAGAAGTTATTGGCTAGAGAGTGAAGGGATACTAAAATGAATGAACAAAGATCAAAAACCCACAAAATACCTAAAATGCAGAAAGTTGGAATACTAAATCACATAATGAGAAATAAAAAGTAGAACGTTACGTGTGACCACTCATGGTATAGTTAATAGGGAAAAAATACAGAAGAATGGATAACATATTAGTTGCAGAAGCTAGGAAACTGTTGGATGAACCTGGGAGTTGAGTCATGGCAACTGGATTTTCTTTGTGTGAGATTGAAAGATTTTGCTAGAAAACACCCAAGTAACCTCTTCTGTCTGAAATGCTTTACTACTCACCCAAGTAGCATCTTCAGACGGGAAGAAGCTACTTGAAGGAGTTGTAAAATTTTTGATCCCACAAGAAAAGAAGTTCAGTTGCCTGACTCAATTCCCAGATAAACTCATCTGGATTACTGAGAATCTCCACAGAAATATTGGATGAACAGAATACCACTACATACAGCTGTCCGTCCAAATCTACATGCCTCTCTATTTACGCTAAATCTTCTCCACATCATTGGCCCCTTTACCGGGAGACCCTATGTTTCCATGGTGCAGCTTTACTGGATTTCAGCCATCCTGAGATGAACTGCATGCTGGTTCCCATTTGCTCTTGCTTTGCTCCTCCCAATAAGCATGATTGTTGAAGTGAACACATAAGGCTCTGCTTAGCATGTGATCTAAAAATAAACCCTGATTATTTATTTATTTATTTATTTATTTATTTATTTATTTATTTGTGGAGCTTATATCCCGCCCATCTTCCCGGCAGTGAACTCTGGGCGCTAACAGTAAAACAATAAAAAAAAACCCATACAACAGGCAAAACAATAGTAAAACACAGAAAAGCGAAGATGGCGGCAGGCAAAACAAAAAACCCAAAAAACTTAAAAAGAAAGGTCGCCAAACGTCTCCCTAACAGATAGGTCTTTAGGGCCTTCTTAAAGGCGGCAGGGAACTCTGTGGGGCGCCGCTAAACTGGGGAGATGGTTCCAAAGCAGGGGCCCAACCAAAAAAGAAGGCGCGGTCACACGTACGCGATTTCCGCACCTCTCTGGGTGTGGCCACCCTCTGAGTGTGCCTGCACCAGTCTCGTGGGTCGGGCCCCCAGTTGATCTCTGAAAATCGCCCCGTCAGATACTCAGGTCCCAGGCCATGGAGGGCTTTGAAAGTCAAAACCAGGACCTTGAACCTAACCCAGAGGACAACGGGCACCATGCAAGTGGGCCAGGATTGGGGGTTTGATGTGCTCAAAATCTGCGAGCACCCACCACCACCCTGGCCGCCGCATTCTGCACCCACTGTAGCCTCTGGACTAGGGTCAGGGCAACCCCACGTAGAGGGCATTGCAGTAGTCGATCCTCAATAAACACCAGAGCCTCACAACTTTCCTCAGGGGGGACTCATCAAGGTACTGGCGGGTCTGGGCGATCCTGCGGAGAAAGGATAGAAACGGTCCTGGAAACAGCATCACCTGGGCATCCAGGGAGAGGGCTGAGTCCAGGACCATCCCAGATTCCTGGCCCTGTCCGTAGGCTGGAGGGAAACACCCCCCAGCTTTGGGATGGGGCATTGTACCCCGACAGGGCGCCCCGAAGAACAAAAACCTCCGTCATCTCCGATTCAGCTTGAGCCGGTTATCTCTGGCCCATTCCAAGACGGCCTCCAGGCAAGATCGGGGAGCGAATTGCCTCCTCTGCAGACGACGAAAAGGAGATATAGAGCTGTGTGTCATCAGCGTACTGATGACAGCGAACTCCATATCCCTGATGACCTCCGCCAGCGGCCTTATGTAAACATTGAACAGCAGGGTGAGATTTGCCAACCCCCGGGGCACCCCACAAGGGAGGGTCCAAGGAGCCGACAAGTCATCACCCAGCTGAACCCGCTGAGTCCGGCCACCCCAAAGGGAAAGGGAAAGAAGCCAGGCCAAAGCCTGGCCCCCAATTCCCGCCTCGGCCAGCCGAACCAACAGGTTACCGTGGTCAACGGTATCAAAGGCAGCTGGACAGATCAGGAGAACCAGGGAGGGAGGAACACCCCCTGTTGGCCTCCCTGAGGAGGGCATCCATGCAGAGCGACCAGGGAAGTCTTGGTCCCACGAAGGGGTCTGAAACCACACTGGAAGGGATCCAGGATACGATTTTCCTCCAGGTACAAAAAGGAGCCTGACAGCGCCACCCTCTCGACAACCTTGCCCAGGAAGGGAAAATGCAATCGGACGAAGTTGATAAATCGTCCGACGCCAAGCCAGGTTTTTTGAGAGTGGGTTTCAAACCCCGGGCTCCTTCAAACGGGCAAGGAAACAACCCTCCCCAAAAGAGGCCGTGGCAATGGCAGAAACCCACTCGGGTGTTCCCTTCGGCAGATTTAATTAGCCAAGCCCGGCAAGGGTCAAAGGGGGTGGCCGCCCGGGGCCGGCAACAAGCCATAACTCTGGAAAGCCTCCCCTGAAGACACCGGCCCAAACTCATCCAAGGAAGAAGAACAGAGGGGTGAGGCCCCAGGGACATCAGGGGGGGACTAGGGCAGCTGGGGGGCAAGTCGGAAAGGATGGCCTGTATTTAGATCTAAAGTGGGCTGCAAATTGCTCACTAAATGAAATCACTAGGAGGAGGCCCCCGCTGACTGGGACTGGAGGCCCCCGCCTGGCGGTTTGAGGCCTCGCCAATTCTCAGGGAGACAAAAGATGTTCTAGCGTCCCTGATCGCGTGAAGATAGCGGCCAGTCAGCTGCTTAAGTGCAGCCCTATTCTCTGCCGTCCGACTGGCCCTCCATATGACCGCTAGCCCCCTGCGTTCTTGCTTCATCGACCCCAGCTCAGCCGTATACCACGGGGAGTAGCGGTCTCCGCAACGCAGGAGGCGCTTGGGGGTCCCCTCATACCACCTATCCACCAGGGCATCGACCGGATCGTCTGCCAGGCCACCAGAAAGCTCCCCGAAGGCTTCCATGAACCTCGCAGGGTCCAGGAGCCTCCGGGGCTGGGCCCAAATGTGGGCCCGACGCTCCCCGCGGGGTGGGGGGGCGATCGATAGGGAAAATAAGAGTTTTGATGTAGAGTTTGATATGCCAGGATCCATAACCATACAACATGCATACACCACACATACACACATTCTTCGGAGTTTATTTAGTGATCATACTTAACAAAGATTAGCAAAGCATGAGAAGGTACATGGGATTCATTCTCATTGAACCATATCCCCCTAAAACAGAGATGGCGAACCTATGGCACGGGTACCAAAGGTGGCACTCGGAGCCCTTTCTGTGGGCAGTCAACATTGCCCCTTCATAGCCACCTGAATACAGGTTAAATTACTGTATTGGCACTTTGCAAAACATTAGTGGGTTTTGAATTGCAGTTTGGGCACTCGGTCTGTAAAAGGTTCACCATCACTGCCCTAAAATACTGGCAATTTTTTTGCAAACCATGGGAATTTTTTGTGGCTGTGTTTGATTATCACTTACTATAGTTTCATTTTTCAAATGAATCAATTTTTCAATAGCAACCTGAATTATTGGTGGATAACCATCCAACTTTGCTTAGTCTCAATCTTGTTGGCACTAGAAGCAAAGCAAAAGCGGCTTATAAGCTTATACACTTCACAAATAGTAAAAACCACCAAGACTTTAGCACCCAAACAATTTCTGGAAAGAAAGAATTTCTAACTTCCTAAAGTCATTTTTTTTCTAAGTGGAACTTTTTTTTTTTAAAATGGGATAACTTTTACTCATGCAACTGAAAACCCACCGTTGTCAGTACGCTAATTTCTAAACAACTGTTCCATAAATTTTTGAAACATGAATTTGGCTCAATCAAAAAATGTCTTTAAAAAAGGTTTAGTAAAAGAAACTGAAAAGCCAAATAAACCAAGAAGCACGGTTCAGCTTTTAAGGGGACAATATTTCAATGATGCACTGACCTAAAAAATTAATGTATGTGTACCATTCAAAAGCCCTGATTTTTAGGGGTTTTTGGGGGTGAAGAAGATCAATTGATTCTTCAAAACTACATAGTTTTTAACACTCCAATACACTTAAAATTAATTTTTGTTTTTTGATATTTGAAAAAAGTCGAGCAAACAATTGACATTATACCGGGAAATTTGAAACGAATCAAAGTGTAAGGGAACATGAAAGGGGAGTACAAAGAAGACAAGAAAAACAAGACCGCAACAAAAATAAAAGGGAAAACAATAGCTCTCTGGTAAATCCGATTTATCTTATTTTGTCAAAAAAAATGCTACTCTCATATATCTAGTGCAAAACCTACTATGTCTTTTAAAAGTTTTTACCTTCCCCAAACCCTCATTCCACGGTGACGAGGTTTCAAACCGGATCCACTCAGCTCCAAACCCGGGCTTTTCCCCAGAAACATTTAAAAAGCTGCTCCAGCTTGTGCACAATTAATTCAGGAGGGGAGTGCAAATTTCCTATACTTTGTGTGATTGCCAGAAATAGATTGTGGCAAAGCTGCCCACGCAGTCCAAAAGCTATCCATCCCCATGTGATCACACCTGTCCCAGAGTGACTAAGGTTTCCTAGATGGCCCTTTTGTATACCTTTAGGTCCCTAAATAACAACAGATTTTAACAAAGCCTCCCCCAACATCTAGATTACATTCATTTGATCCCATAAGTACAGGCATAACAGGTTTCCCCCCCCCCCCCCCCGATTTTTTATTGTCTCCCACAACCCCTTGGTTTTTTTTAACCCACTTTATAGTATTTCCCTTTTCCCCACTCAAAAAGCTTGCCTTTTTTTGTAAAAAGGGGTTTTGGAGCCCAACTGCGCCAAAAAAATTTGGAGCCTCTAGCGCTCCCTCAACTCAGCAGGCTAAATTTTTTTCATAGCAAACATCTCTGTCTCTACAACAAAGGGGGAAGAAAATCCCTGAAAGGCAGGCATCCCAAAAGAGTTTGAGAAAAGGAAAGGTCAAGATATCAGAAAAGGGATAAAAGTGGTTGAAGATGTGAATCCAGAAAATTTTTCGGGAAACCCCCGTGCTTTTTTGGGAAACTGGGGGGGGCGAATAAAGCTAATAAATGCTCTAACGGGGAAGGCCTTGGTTTCAGGAAAAAAACGGGGGGAGAGAAAAAAAATTTAAGTTTTCGGGGACTATTGTTAGAGTTCTGATTTATGCAATTATAACAGTATTAGGGGAGAAAAACAGAGGTTTGGGGGAGTAGATTAACGGGAGAAGGAAAGTTATGAATTTAGCTAAATGGGGAATATTTTCTTTGCAAGGGTCCTGCATAGAAGAGCTGTCTTCCTCAAACGTCAGTACAAACAAAAGTGCCGGGCAGCCTATCTTGCTGTTCAATTGAAACGGAAAAATTTAAAGGGAAGTTCTCATAAAACCCCCAATGATTTAAAAAGGAATCAGGAAGAACATTACTCACTTTTTTTTTTCCACTCAATTTACAGAAATGGTTTATCTGCCCACAGTCGGGGGACGCCAACCTTGTAAGCCAGCAAGATGGGTTACCTAGTCCACAGCAAGGGGAAGCCATCTCTCATAAAAGCGTCTTTTTGTCTTACAAACCCATCTTCGTACTTTATGAAGGTCACCTCTCCCTTGATTCTGTACAATAACCACTGCTGTGCTCATGAGGAGGCTCTCTCTTATTGATACTAGATAACCCATCTTATGTCTCAAGGATGGTCTCCCTTTATTTGGGGACTAGGGGGCACTTCCGCCCAGACGAGATGGCGGGGGTGACCACAGCTCCCCCAAATGTGAAGAATAAAACTTGAAATACTGTTTTTTAAATGATACCAAATCGTGAGAAAAAAGATAAAAAACCTTTGGGGAGACAGGTTTGAAAACTTTGTTTTTTCAAGGGAGAGAAAACAATAAATTTACAAAGCATGATTTATTTTCGTTTTTTCTGCCGAAGTCACGCCCAGGCGAGGGATGTAGAGACGTGAGAGATGTTTTTTTTTTTTGCTTTGAGCTAGAAAGAAAGAAAAAAATTTCTTACTTGGTTTTTTCTGCATCCACCCAAGAAAAAGGGTCCTACGTGATAAAAAATGGTACGCAAACCCTCAGACCCCACGTATCAACGGCTCTCTTGAAAGACAAACTGTTGTTAAAGCTGACTAAGGCGTCTGATTCGGCAAGTTGCCACACACCAGCCAGATTTTCAAGGGAGTTTCAAAAACTTAAAGCAGAATCAGTCCCTTAAAAATCACTCAAAAGTTTAAACTTTCAAAACCCGAAGACCGTTTTCCAGCCCTTTATCATCCAAAATAAAGACCAAGGAAGGACCTGTTACAAGAAATACAACCCCAGACACGGTATCTAAAACGGCATGAACGAAAAAACTAGCAGGAAAAACAATAAATTTCAAACTCAGCCCCAAGAACGAAAGTGCTATCCTGCCATGAAGAAGAGATCGATGCCTTACAGCGAAAGCTTATCTAAAAGGGGGATTTTTCCGGGGTCAATTAAAATTTAATTTAAATTTTTTGAACCCAGGATAAAAAAGAATAAGAAAAAAATCCTCGTTTGGTTTAATCTACCCCCCCCAACATCTTGCGAGACCGTATTGAAGATCACTAAAAGGTATTCTATGAAGCTACTCAAACAATTTTTATTGATTTACTTCCTATCCATAAAAGAACAACTGATGTCAACTCTTGGGGCAAAGCCTGACCCTGAACGTGAGGGAAGATTTTCTACAATTTACCGGGATACCCGGGAATTTTTGAATGGGGGAAAACTATGAGACCGAAACAACTGCTCTGAAAACAACAACACAGATAAACTGGGTTTCCCGATCTTTTTTAAGGGGGAAAAAAGGCCCCCAAACTCAAACACAAAATCATTCTTTGGAAAAAGGGTGAAAAACTTCTAAAGGGCATGGAATATTCAAATGAAGAAAATAAAACTCCAAAATTCAGCGTCTGCAGTGAAGACGGGTTCACCCTTTTAACCCTTTTTAAATCTTTCAATGGGCAAGCAAAATGGAACCGATTTGAAGAGCATTGCCACAGAAGACAGCCCTCCTTTCTCTCTCCCCCGTCTCCCTTCCCTTCCCCTTTTTTTTTTCCCTTTTTTTTCTACCCATTCGTTTTATTTTTTTTATATTTTGACTTGCCCGCCCCCAAAATTCTCCACCCCCTTTTCCTGTTCCTTACCCCTTTATTTTTTTCCCCAGCATATTTTTCCCTTTTCCCCCCCCTATTTTTTTTTTTTTTTTTTTTTTTTTTTATTTTTTAAATTTTTTTTTTTTGGTTTTTTTTTGGGGGGGGGAGGGACTGAGGGGGGAAAGGGGGTGAATAAAGGATCTTAAAATTCACATTAAACATTTATCTTTTTATTAATTTTTCTTTTCAACTTTTCCCACGTATAAACTGTAAACAAGACTAACGTGCTAACGAAAATTTAAGCTTCTGAATCTTTATTACCATCGGGAAGTGAAACGGGTCCCTTTCCCCCTCCCTCCTATAAGGGCCAACAGGTGTGTATAGACCCAAAGAGAGGGGAGAACAGAAAATAAATGTGGGTAGGGTTTTGGGGTAATCAATGTCTTTTTCTTTATTAATGTAATGTTTGTTTGTATAAACACAAAGAGACCTTTTCCAGATCATAATAAATGAAAATATGGTAGACTGTTGAAATACAACTTTAAATCCCGGGGGTCTGGGAACTGTCACGAAGAAAAACAAAAAGGTCTTTAAATTAAAAAGAAAAAACCGGACATCGTTTTTCTTCAAGAAACACACCAAGCGAAAGATGGCCAAAACGAACTTAAACACCCAACACAACATCTATGAGAAAAGTTTTGGTACATCAAAAGAAAGGGGGGGTAGCAATTTTAATATCAAACCCTTTGATTTATTGTTAAAAAACGGGAAAAAATTTTTTAAAGGTAGAATATTTTTCTTCACCAAAATTGGACAAAAAAAAATTACACGATAAAATTTTTATGCACCAAAGCTAATCAAAACCTTTTTTACAAAGAGGTAGGGGAGCAATAGAAAAGGTACAGAAAGGACTGTGTTTTTGGCGGGAGATTTCAACATTTTTGGGACAAAAAAAAGATAAAAAAATGACGGGAAGGTAGACGGGAGGGCTAGACTACAATCTTTAAAAAAATTCATCGCAAATACGGATTAAAGGATTTTGGAGAGAATTTAAAAGGGGAGAAAGAAAATTTACTTTTTTTCACAGCCCATAAAGCTTAAACAAAAAGATTTTTTATTTATCCCCAAAAGTTTGCTACAAGTTTTTAAATACAAATTAGAATTGATAAAAAATTTTGATCATGCCTAATTTTGTTTTAAATAAAAATAAGAAGAATTAAAAAGGAAGCTAGAAGGTGGACAAAAACCCCAAATTTTTCAACCCCAGAACAGACAAAAAATAAAAGAGAATGGCTAGAAACCCGGAAAAATCAAGAAGAAGGTGGTGGTCAAATAGGAGTATCTGGGACACTCGAGGGGCGGCTAAGTTAAAAATAATAAAAAAAGGCATTATAAAAAACGAGATCAACAAAATAAAAAAAATTGGAGGCACTATACAACCTTGAATCTCAAATTTTTTTAACCAAAGAAAAAAAAAATTTAATTCAGGTTGGGCCAGGAAAAAAGGGGGTTAGAAGATATAGATCTAAAAAAAAAAAAAATCTACTAATTTGAAAAGAAACTTTTTTTGAATACAGTAATAAAAACTCCAAGATCTAGCAAAATTTGCACAGAAAAAAGAAAAACAGATAGGAAGGATAAAGGGTTTAAGCCCGGAATATTTCTACTCAAAAGAAAAAAAAATAAAGCTATCAAGAATTTTATCAAAACTTATAACAGCCAATAGAAGTGTAAGAAATTAGGAACAATATATTGACAAAAACCTAAAAGTAAGACTAACGGAAGAAGATACTTGAAAAGGAAAAAGCATTAAAAAAGGAGGGGAAAAAGGGTGTTATAAATAAGCTAAAGAAGCCAAAACTCCAGAGAGACGGAGGGACCAAATTTTACAAGGGTTTTAAATCAATGTTAATTCCTAAGTTAAAGAAACTTTAAATGAGATATTGGGGCGAGCAATTCCTTCCTCCTGGAAACATACCTAACTATTTTAATTCCAACCTTAAAGATCCAATAATGTTATCTTTCAGACCAATACACTTAAAATCAAGATGCCCCAAAATTTTTACAGCAATTTTTAGCCAAAAGAATGGGACACTTTTTAGACAAATAATTAAAAAACCAAACGGCTTTATCAAAGGTAGACAAAAGTCAGACACTGTAAAAGATCTTGAATTTTTTTTTTGAATGGAAGATCACAGGACAAAGCAGCATTTTTTTCCTAGATTATTTAAAACCCCTTTTATTGTGTCCAAAAGGCCTGCTTAAAACTTTTAAGTGAAAAGGGATTTGGCAAAAATTTCTAATGTAAAAAACCAACCTAAATTTTCCATAGCCCCTCATCAAACATTGTCAATGATGGGATACAGAAAAAATTACCCTAGGCCGAGGGAACAAACAGGATTTCCTTTTTCCCAGTTCTGTTTTGCATATGTCGAGCTACTAGCAAATGCAATAAGGGAGGACCAACTTATTAAAAGGGATGGTAAAGGGAAAGGCAAGAAAAAATTATTTTTTTCGGGTGACGCTTTGTTAAATAAAAAATCCGTAGAAAAAAAATTAAGAATAAAAGCACACCAAAAGGGAATTTGGTAAACAACCGGGTATGTGTCAACGGCAGAAAA
The DNA here is from genome assembly GCA_037367305.1 of Phrynocephalus vlangalii. NCBI lineage: Eukaryota > Metazoa > Chordata > Lepidosauria > Squamata > Agamidae > Phrynocephalus > Phrynocephalus vlangalii. The sequence goes on from JAWVWN010000899.1 coordinate 19,135, forward strand.
TCAAAATCAGCTTTTCAATCAGGAAACGAGACAGGAAAGATCCCAAATTACGAACTGAAAATTTGTAAAAGTATAAAAAACCCAGGGGAAAATTTTTGATAAAGACTTACAAAACGAAAGAACGAAATTTCATAAAAATAAAGGGAAAATTAAAATAAATTACAAAATTACTCCAAATTTAAAATTATCATGGTTTTTTTAAATGCAAAGGTAAAAATGAAAATACTTCCAAAAAAAAATTTTTTTTAGAATGTTTCCTATTCAAAACCGAAAAATTTAAATTAAAGTTTTTCAAGATCTTTTTAAAAAAAATCTGCAATGGGGAAAAAAAAACAAAAAAAATAAAAGCTTATGGGTACAGATCCAAAAAAAGGGAGGGATAGGCATACCTAACTTAGAATGTATTTCATAGCAATCACTTAGCTCCCTGGGGAAATACATTTAAACCTCAAAACTAATATGGGAACTTCAAACAAGGAACTAAATGAAGACATAAATAAATATGTTTTATTTCCCCAAAAAAAAGGGAAAATTAAACCCCAAATTAAAAATCCTCTTCAATTCCCCATTGCTCACTTTGGAAAAATATGGAAAGAAATTGAACAGGAAGGTTCCCCCCCCTTGGCGCGGTGATCGATCAATAAATTTTCCCCCCAACAAAGAAATTGGGAGACTTTTTTAAATTAAGGGAAAATGGGGAAGACTAAAAATTGGGTTAAAAAAATGACACAAAACAAAAAATTAAACTTTTTCTGCAAACCCCAGGAATGCCCTTTGAATTACGTCCGTTTGAAAGCTGGGCAAAAAATGGGTTAGGAGAAATACACAACTTTGAGGAATACAAAATTTAGCAATTTCTGAAACATTAATCAAAAAGGAATACAGGAAGGAACAGTTTGGAAATTAATAAAATAATTCAAGATTCATTTTAAATAGGGGAAAAGGACACAATAAGAGAGCTAGGGAAAAAAGACAAGAGAAATAAAAAAAATAAAAAAAGAATGGAAAGAATTTGGAATTTGAGGATTTTAAAGGTCATTATCATCAGAAAAAAGAAAACACTTCAAAATTTTAAGATGGGATAGACTCCATTCAAATGAATAGAATGAACCAAAAAATTCAAACTCTTTGAAATGCAAAAAAATAGTACCTTTTTCATTTATGATGGGGGAAAGAAAAAAGTTTAAAATTTGGCAAGAGATTTAGAGAGATAAAAAGAAATAAACAAAAGATATAAATGTGAACCGAAATTGCTTTGTTATCATTACCATCTACAATGAATATGAATTTAAAACAAAAAAAATTTAAAAGCAAATCTTTTGACAGGGGGCAGACTGATTATTGCTAAAAATGGGAAAATGAATCAGACCCCTTTAAAAATTTCTGAATGGTATAAGGAATTGGACATAGCACAAATGATAAAATACTTGTAATATAAAATTTGAAGGGGAAAAAAAAAAGTATTTTTTATGATGTTTGGGGAAAATTTTAAAAATCAGTATTATTAAAAGGGGAAAGGGGTACAACCAACTTTAAACCCCAAAACAGTTCTGGGGTAAAGGACCTTAAGAAGCCTATTGGAAGAAAAAGAAAAAAAAAAGAGAAAAGAAAGAGAAGATGCAAAATGCTGACGTTTTCTTTTGGGGTGGGGGGCACTTTGAACTGTTTAAGATTTGTCTATTACTGTTTTTTTTTATACAAAGTTTATCATTGTATTTTTGGTCTTTTTTTTAGTTCAATAAAAAAATTTAAAAAAAAAAACCCAAAATTTAAAGTCAGGATGGATGCAAATTTTCCCAACATTGTGTGAGCCAGGAAATGATTGTGGGAAGCTGCTCCACAACATCCAAAATGCTATCCATTCCTCCATGTATACACCCCTTCCCCAGAGGGGACTGAAGGGGTTTCCAGAGGGCCTTTTTTTAAACCCTTTTGGGCCCCATTAAAAACAAACTTTAAAAAACCCTCCCAACATCTAATTACATTCAACCCGATCCCCAGTTTGTACAGGCAGAACTGGTTCCCCCCCCCCCCCCCATTCTTTTTGTCCCCCCACAACTCCTTTTTGGGTTTTTTTAAAACCCCCTTATAGTATTTCCCCTTCCCCCCAAAAGCTTGCCTTTTTTTATCAAAAAGGGCTTTGGAGCCCAATCTCGCCCAAAAAATTTTTGAGCACTCATACGCTCCCTCAACTCAGCGGGTGATATTCATACAAATCATTTCCTTCTCTGCAAAAAGGGGGAAGGTAATGCCAGTAAGGCAGGGATCCCCAAAAAAAGTTGTGAGAGAAAGGAGAAGTCAACGATATAGCAGAAAAGGGCAAAGTGGTTGAAGATGGAATGCCAGTAAATTTTTAGGGAAACCCCGGGTTTCTTTGAACTGGGGAGGGAGAATAAAGCAAATAAATGCCTAACGGGAAAGGGCCTTGGCTTTAGGGAAATAAACGGTGGAGAGAATAAACTTTTTATAGCTTTTCTGGGACTATTGTATATAGTTCTGATTTCCATTCAATTTTTACAGTATTTCAGTGGAGATAAAAAAGAGGGATTGGGGATGTAGATTAACGGGGAGAAGGAAGATGTTATGAATTTAGCTGAAATGGGAATACTTCTTTTGCAAGGGTTCCTCCATAGAAGAGCTGTCTGTCTCTCAAAACGTACAGTACAAACACAGTGCCAGGCTAGCTGCTATGCTTGCTGTTCAATTGAATCTGGATAATTTAAGGAAGTTCTCATATACCCCCCAAGTGATTTATCAAGGAATCAGGAAGAACATTACTCATCTTTTTTTGTCCACTCTAATTTACAGCAAGATGGGTTATCTAGTCCACAGTCGAGGGACCAGCCAACCTTTGTAAGCGAGCAAAAGGGGTTTACCTAGTCCACAGTCAAGGAGAGCCATCTCTCATAAAAGCTGTCTTCTTGTGCTTACAAACCCATCTTGCTGTACTTATGAGGTCACCTCTCCCTTGATTCTGTACTACAAAACCCTATCTTGCTGTGCTCATGAGGATGGCTCTCTCTTGATTGTATACTAGATAACCCATCTTACTGTGCTCATGAGGGATGGCTCTCCCTTGACTGTGGACTTGGTAACGCTTCTTGCTGGGCTAACTAGTGATGGCTCCCCCCTTGACTGTGGACTACTAACCCATCTTGCTGGGCTTATGAAGGCTGGCTCTCCCTTGACTGTGGACTAGGTAACCCATCTTGCTGGGCTCACTAGTGATGGCTCCCCTTGATGGTAGACTACATGGGTTATGTAGTTTACAGTCAAGCACAAGAAGACAGCTCTTACAAAAGATGGCTATCCCGTGACTGTGAAAGACTAATTGTTGCCCGATACATGCGGACACTAAATCCAGTTTATATGTTTCAGAACATGGTGTGAAATTGCAGACAGAGAACACAGAATAAAAGTCACATGACCAGAAGCAGGGAACAAAATGTCCCCTTTTTATTCCTGATTATTCAGCCATGCAGTAGCGCCCTCAGTGGTGCCCAAAACATCTTAACCCTGTAACGTCTTTGTGGCTCATTTATTGAGTTGATTTTTATCTCAATTTGCTCTCCAGTTTCCTTCATTTGGAGTTACCCTGGCTTTAATGACTCTTGCTTCACTCTTTATGTTTTGTGTGTGGTGTGGGATTGCTGTATTTTAATTGTAATTAGCTTCCAGAGTAGTGCTCTGGGACTAGATGTATGGGGTAGAAATACATACATACATACATACATACATACATACATAAAATACATACATACATACATACATTGCACATGCAATCAAAAATCCTGAGAAAATCAGGTCCTTGTTTGCAGCTGTGAATCCAATTTCTGCCTGGTCTGCCTGGTCAGATGCAAATCTTACTGTCTTCTATTTGGTTGTTGCATAATTTAAAAAAATTGCCTTGCAGCTGAGTACCATTGAGACATTCTGCAATTAATCCATACGCAACTTATTTATTGCTTGGTGCTAACTATAATTTATTTCCGCTCTACCTAATCCAAAGTATGGAAGGGTGCTTTAAGAAGTCCAAGTTCTTTCTCAGTTCTCAGTTCATTTCGTATTCAATTTGAGTGGTTAACATTAAGAGTCAGCCAACATGTGTAAGCCTACGCTGGTGCTGCTAAGCCAACTAGTTGATGTGATCATACTGACAAAGACCTTATACGACTAGGTCATGTATAAACCCCCCTTGAGAACACACTGTTTATTGAAGGAACTATACATAAAAGCACCCTTCTTTGATCACTGATGTTATGTCAAGAAGTCCTACAATAAATAATTTGTGATGGGGACGTCTAGGTGTTTTGCAGTAACAGTGATGGATGCTACTCTTAGGTGTACAGTTTGAGCACCTTAGGCATGGTTAACAACAGGTGTCTGCATGATATTTTCTTTTTTTTTCTTCCTAAAAGACATGGGTACAAGCATAAATAGAACGATCATTTGCAAGTGTTGCCATTGCAGGGAGTCAACATAATGTCAGTGGTTGAAATAGCTTGATGTGTTTTGTTTGTGTTCACTGTTAACCATTATGATTCTCAACCTTTTGGTCTCCAGATTTTTTTTGTATCACAACTTCTGCAGTCCCTGACCATTGGTTGTGTTGTCTTGGTTTTTTGAGAGTTGAAATCTAAAACCACAAGGAAGGCCAAATATTAACAGCAATGTGCAGTTTTCCAACATATATTATACAGGGTTACAGGAATCATGCATTGTTCTAGAAACTGCTCATTGGCTGAATCAGGGGATAGGCTGGTGATGAACTGTGTGGATGAGTTGTCCACACACACAGGGAACATGGGACTGCAGTTCTTTTGACATGATCACTACATTCTTCCTTTTTTAATCCCCCATTCATGGAAATCCAATTCCCGGCAAACCCTCAAGGGATCAATTTTGCATAAGGATGGAATTGTTAATCGTTTGAAAACTCATCATTTTCAGATGACCTTACAGTTATTCCAGAGGCTATAGCATAATCCAAATAATGAAAGAACTTGAAATGTTATGGTAATGACATTTATGTGACCAATGCAGTGTATCTCAGTATAACACATTTATATGGACTTTTAGGATTCATCATGCAGTTTTCTTCGATTTATATGCCTTTGACTGAAACCAGAGCACACTTCTTTGATCAGAGCAGAAAGCATGTTATTTTCTGTTAATGTGACATTAAGCCCACTATCGTTCAGGTACATTAGAAAGCCAGTCTTCAGCCATGGTTAATCCAACTTAATTGCATTGAAACTCCTTTTGTTTCATTGGATATACTGTAACTGATTACTTAAGTCTTGACCTGAGCGTGGAGCTGGTCTCTAAGGTAGTAGCTCAGAATGAGATAATAGATGTATAATAGATTGCTGCTTTGAAATGGACTCTTGTTTTTGGAGCATTGTACTCTCAATGCCCTTTAGGGTGTAAAGAAGGTACCTCCTGCGGAACCATAAGGCCCAGAAATCACTGTGACCACTTCCATTTTTGTACTTTAACAATAGGAAGCAGGCCAGAGACGGCCATGTAGCTTCAGAGAATTAGGCCTTGGTTTAAGTGAATGAATTGTGGGTCTGGGTCTGTGAGCTGGAACTCTCAGAATCCTCCGTGTGGAATTTTACAGAATTCCTGGAGTTTTTCAACTGTCACAGTGGTTGCAAAGGTGAATTTTTGGACACTATGATGGGGGAATTCATTATACTGAAATATTTGAAAGGTGAAGAGTTGTAAAGTGAGACATTGGAAGTTGGTAATCCCCCAGTGTATATGACACTGCATGTAGGGAATGCCAAAAATACATGGATCTGGGTGGAATTTAACAAAAAAAACCATTGCTGAATTATAGAGCTACTGTGTTCCTTTTTCTCCGTAGACTATGATGTTAGAGCAAATGTTTTCATGACCACTGCAAAGCACAATAGTAGTGCTGTACATTTTATACTAATGTCGTCCATATCTGCATTGCTTCTGCTCATCGCAGTACTGGGTGATATTAGCATTTTATCTAAGGGCATGACATTCCAACTAACAGCAGTCACTAAATGCATTTAGCAAATGAATTAGCAGTGTCACAAGAAGAATGGTAGCAGCTGGATGATAGCTGCTTCTGCTATGTTCAAGTGTATGGGATCATCTGCCACAGAGCATAGGACGAAGAACAGAGGCATGCTGCAGTGGTCAACACTTTCAATGCGCAGATTTGGGTCCAAGAAAATATTGAAAGAGAATTGGGGGGGGGGGAGTCGAAGGCTAAACATGGTCATTATTGCACTTCGGTTCATGTTCTGCTGCCCTTCATCTTCACAGTCTCTTGAGAATTAGCTTCCCAGAAGCCATGTTACTGCTTAAGACAACGGATGAAATTACCTGTGGCCCTTGGAAGAAACTAGCTGCATAGCTGCCTCCTCTCCACATTCTCCCAGATTCCTGCCAGCATGAACAGACTTCACAAAGCTGCTGTCCTCTGGGCTTGAGCTTAGACAAGTTACTTATTTGGACTATCGCTTCTAAAATCCCCAAACAGCATAGCCAGTAGCTAAGCAGAATGGAAAATTCTGGGAGATGGTAGTCCCCAGGCTTTCTGTGTAGGGCAGGCTACCTGACAGCAATGTCACCCATTCGTTCTTCAAGAAGTATCACCAGGTTTACATTTCCCACAAAGTAATGTTTAAATGAAGGCATTTCAATGATCATTAGACTCACCCACCCAGCAATGTCTGGGACATTGGACCTACATGAATGAATGAATGAATGAATGAATGAATGAATGAATGAATGAATGAATGGTTGTCAGCAAGAGGAGATGCCAATTGTAAACTCTGTTTCCATTAATAACATAATGCGATCCAGCAAGTGGCTAACCAGAACGTCTTCTCTCTATATATATGTGCAGCAATAGAAGCAAATAAAAAACCCTACTCCATTTTATTCTGTGCACATTTGCCAACATACTTCAAAATGTTGGTCCCCAGTGAACAAAAATATTTTTCTGTTTACTACACGTGAGCAATTCTCCAAAGTACATTTGCATCAAAAACGCAATGCCCTAAAGCCTGTATCCAAAGATTATGTTTGCATACTTAAAGAGAGGAAAGTACATAAGACCAAAAAAAGCATCATCATTTTACAGATTAGCATGCATTTTTGAAATAATACAAGGACACTGTTTTTTTCTCACAGTAAAATGCATTTTTTGCATTTATAGCCGGGATATATATACTGCAAGTCATTAAAAACATTTTCCCATCATATGTTTTTTTATAAATTTATATCATTTTTTACACTTAAAAGGCCCCCAAAAAAAATTGAAATATAGCACTGCCAAACACACATTGAATTTCTCCTGAGTTAGAACTTTTGTCTTTTTTAAAACTTTTCAACTGAAAGCATGTAAAGCTCCATCATTTTTCCAAAGCATTTTAATTGACAACTTCTCCAGAATGCCTTTTTTTCTCATTTAAATCAAAAAAACCTTTTTTTTTCCTGTGATTTTACTTGAAATTCACAGTACAGAGTTGGTTTAACATCAAGTAATAGTTTATCAAAGTTCAAAGGCGTACTTTACTTTCGTTTTTCTCGTTAGTGTTGCGCTTAGGGGCAGTAAAAAAAAATGTTATTCACGTCAGACAGGGGACGACTTGGGGAAATTCCCCATTTTCCGTTTCCGTTTCCCCGTTTCGTTTCCAAAGGAAAGGGTAACAATTTAAACCATCAGAACTCAACTCGAACTGAAAAAAAAAAATTGGGTCGATTGCGTTGTCCCTTCAGGGATGCGGCGATTGTGCGATGCCAAACGCCACAGAAAAAAATTTAAAAAAAAAACAACCCGGCCAAAAAACAGGGGAAAATATGCCTGCCGATAGGGCACCTACCAGGGGGTGGGTTTCAGGGGGGGGGTCCCCGGGGCCCCCCCCCCTCTCCTGTCCTGGCGGCTCTGGGGGGGCATCCTCGTCGTCTCGCCATGCCATGCGGGCGGGGGGATCCAAAATGGCGACCGCAATTTTTTTTTTTAAAATTTGGGTCCAAAAACCCCCCAAAGAAACCACAAGAAAAAAGCAAAAATTAGGCATTTTAACTGCCTGAATTTTTACAGTCAACAGTGGGGTTTTTTTTTTGCAAAAAACTCTGTCTCCAATCCCATTAAATTTTTTTTTTATTTTTATTTTTTTTTTTTATTTTTTCCACCTGTGCAATAGGGGCTGGCCAGGGAGGGGACCATGCAAATTTTGGAGCCATTCCCCCAATTTAATGGCCACTTGGCCGGGTTTGACTGAGACTTCTGGGATGTCCCAGTCGGCATAAAAAGCCCACTATAACCCTAGCCCCAACCCTAACCCTAACCTAACCCTAACCCATACGCCAGTACACTGTCCTTCTTAGTGGGTCAGAGCACCCAGAGGTGCAGCCCACTAACTCACCCTTACCTTACCCGTAATAACCCTAAGCCTAGCCCTTGCCCTAACCCCAACCCTAAGCCAGATCTGTACTCCGCATTGCACTACAACGCAAGTACATTTCTCTTCTTAGTGAGCCAGAGGATGCCCAGCAAGGCATTCTTTCACCTCGCTCACCATCCAAAGTTCCAAAAAACTCTGTATGCCAGTATGCTGTCCTTAGTGAGCTAGAGGCACCCAAAAGAGAGGTGCCTCTGCCAGTGCCACTTGGTACGCAATGGCTACACGGTCATGTACCCTTCCTTTTCCCTTTGTAGCGGGCCAGAGGAGGCATCCACCCCAGAGAGTTGCCTCCAGGAGCCTGCTAAATGCCTTCCCTTCGTAGCGGGCCAGAGGAGGCACCCACCCCAGAGAGTGCCTCCAGGAGCCCGCTACCCTACCCCCCCAAACCAGTACTAACGACAGACGACAAACAAAACAACAAATTTTTGAAAAATTTCATGACAATGGAAACGAGCCGAAATGGGCCCAGCTCCGACACACAACAACTCGAAACGTTATTTTTCCTGGTCGTGCCCATCTCTATTCATGTCCTTCGTAGAACTACTAAATCCTGTACCTGTGCTGGGGTAGGGGTTTCCCTTGTCACTCTTTGATCCCGCTTTCTGTCTGAGACAAGACACCATGTAGTAACGACTGTCACACAACAGGCGGGCAATGTTAGCACAGCTTTTGTTCCATCTAGTGGTTGGTGACTGAAGCAGCATGTGCCATTACTTTCCCTATGGGGAAAATCATGCAACACAAATGAATAAGAAAGAAAATCATTTAAATTTTCCTGCATTGGCCTATGAAACCCTGATCACCAGTATTTCGAACTATCAAAAAAGTTTTTTTAAGCCCCCCCCCCCCCAAATAAAAGGTAAAAGGAAGCTAGACAAATTCTGTGTTTGTCACGGTACAAGACCATTGGTAACACTTGTTGTCGTGATACAAGCTATCACGACCAAGGAACATTGAAACAGGGACAAAACCACATGATTGCAACCAACGCTGTCACGGTAAAACACTAGTCACGGAACAAAGAAGGATGTGAAGTAACTGCCAGAGAAACATGTTGTTGTTGTTTTTTGTTGTTGCTGTTGTTGTTGTTGTTCAGTCATGTCTGACTCTTCGTGACCCCATGGACCAGAGCACACCAGGCCCATCTGTCTTCCACTGTCTCCTGGAGTTCGGTCAAATCCATGTTGGTTGCATTGATAACACCATCCAAACATCTCATTCTCTGCCCTCCCCTTTTCCTTTTGCCTTCAATCTTTCCCAACATCAGGGACTTTTCCAAGGACTCCTCTCTCCTCATGAGGTGGCCAAAGTACTGGAGCCTCAGCTTCAAAATCTGTCCTTCCAGTGAACATTCAGGGTTGATTCCTTTCAGGATGGATAGGTTTGATCTCCTTGCAGGCCAGGGGACTCTCCTCCAGCATGCTAGGACATTATCTCTAAAGGCTGTCCCAAGTTCCCCAAAAGAAGGAGTCATCTCCTTTTCATAACTTAAAATGCGTCATTGGGATTTTTGGGACTAGATTCCTGTTAGAAAAGGAGCCAGAGAGGAATTAGGTCTCTTTTTCGCTATGAACCCTGCCATCCAGATCTTTACTCCATATAAGCCACTTGGGGGTTAGCTATAAATGGAACTCCCACAATGGACACTTATGATTTTGTAATTAAAAAAAAATGAATGGCAGCCTCCCTAGTTATGACAGTGGTGGTTGCAAGACAGATTATCCACACTGGGTTTTAGTCTGAACTTGAAAAGAGCTGTGCAAGGTCCTGAACCTCTTTTGGATAGGCTTCAGAACTTTGCATTGCTCTTATAATGGTGGATCTAAAACACTTGAATCACCAACCTCTGGCAGACCGACATACTTCCTCTCCTAACTACTTTAACACTTGGGCACAGTTGGTCAAATTGGCCCCACAGGTGTTGTGCCGTTGCCCTGGATTCTGCGCCCTGCCTCCTCCCAAGGTGCCCTGTCAGAAGCAGTGTCATGGGCTTCCCTCTCCAATTCTCTGAGTGGACGCCTGCAGAGGGAAGCGGACGTGGAATCCAGGGCACCCATGCAACATCTGTGGAACAATCTGCCCAACTGTGCCAAAGCACCAAGTACCAAACTGTAATAGGTGTCCTTCTCTACTCCTAGTATGTCTGGATGGACTCTGTCCTGAAAGCTAGAACAAAAGTAAAATTCTTAACCCTGTTCAGTCTGAAATGGTTTGAAGGTAGATATTGTCTGAAATAATTTCTATGCTGATGACGCCCTACATCATCTCCAGCCCAATCTGATTTTGAAATCCAAAGGAATGCTTGTTATATAGTATATAGTATACACCAGAAGCTACTTTATCTAAAATAGGTTTCTGGGCTATTTTACTCACAGAAACACATTCCAAGGATATTGGAAGAAAGATATGTGCATTGTGTATTCTTACTAAAATAAACACTATTTTTCTAATCAGATCAAATAGGCTCTTGGGAAACACATATCCTTGCCAGAGAAAAAAACAAAATATTTCATTAAGATGAGTGAACTGATTGCTTTTGAAAAATACTTTGAAGAATAATTGCTGCTGTAAAATAAAACAGTATTCTTTGTATTCTACACTCCATATGTCGTCCCACAAAACAAAACAAAATAGTATCAAAAGAAACATTAGGATGAAGGTAAGTTAGTTATTTCTGTCTCAGCAAGGCTACCATACTTGGTATATTTGCTTGGAAATAAATCCCATGCAGTGATCTTTCTCACAAGCTTCCTCAGGTAACTGAGGAGGGTGGCCTGGACCCTCTTTTCCTAAGTCAGTTTCCTCTGAGGGAAAAAAAACTAGAATAAATTGTGTATGTTTTCTGTGCTGTCAAATCAGAACCAACTTATACTGACTCTCATAGGGCTTTCAAGATAAATGAGATATTTAAGGAGTGTTTTTGCTAGTTCTACTCCCCCAGTAAGTTACTTGATAAACCAGACCAGTCTGGGAATCAGGATGCACCCTGAAATGTGGTCACATTAAAACTGTTTTCTCATATAGATAATCTCCCATACTCTCAAACGCAGTGGCCCTGCTTTCCATCATTTTTTTTCAGCCTCCATATCAAACTCAGCTTCTGGGTACAAGACACAGTGGCTGATCAGTTGTAGTTAAAGGTGGGAACAAAATAAAAAAATGAAATGCCATTTCAGTGTTTTGTTATGTAACAAATTACTTAATTAGGTAACAAAACAGTAGGATGTGTTTCATCATGGAACAAAATGCCATTTTTTCCTCTAGGAACAAAATGATTCCTCCAAGAGGAAATGGCAGGGAGCTTTCTCAAGTACTTTCCGGCAAGGACCCAAAATTGGGAGAGGTTTGGGGCTCAAGGGATGAGATATTAAGACTCCAAAGGAGTGCCCTTGTAAAATCTTTCTAATTGAATCAGAAGCCGCAATAGCGCCCCACCATGAGCAAGCAATTAGCAGTTTCACTTCTGAATCCCAATTCAATTAGAATGTTTTTCCCCTAGGGGCACCCCATTTGCAGCTTAATAATTCATCCCCTGAGCCCCAAACCACTCCACATTTTGGGGCTTACAGGAAGAGTCTAAAGAAGCTATGATGTGATTCCATGCCGATACATGGCTGTGAACCCTATTTTGAGGGGTTAAAAACATGTTACAATAAGACATTTAGAAGGGATGTCAAGTTTGGTTAGAAAACATGGAATTGTTTTATTACATTGTGGGGATGACTAGGCAAAATAGACACACACATGAGCAATCATGTTTTGGCAGCTAAAGTCAGGTGACAACTCAGCACATGCTCAGTGTTTAATCTGCTGAGTAAACTTGCATCATGCACAGATATATAAGCATGTCAGTTACTCTGTACATTGTTGGGTGTTGTTAAAAGAGAGCAGCTCATTATTCTGTAAGTTGGAGTTGTGATTTTCTGGAAGAGACTGGATCACTGGGATGGTTTTTTGACAACGAGGTATATGCCTGCCTAAATTCTATTGACTGTTTTGCTGCACTTATGTATATTTTGTAAATACAGTTTTTGTGATGAAGGGAGTCACAGCCGTATCTGTGTTTTTCTTTAGTTCTGCTTTCTAGCTTTTTATAGTTCACACCATCACAGCCCCTCCGCTGAGCAATACAACTCTGCGACAAGGAGAACCCAAACTGACCTTGCTATTTCCTCCCTTTCCGGCAGCCCTTGTTTACTTTCCGTGTTGATCCCTGAATGAGCAAAGCAGAGAGGAATGCAATCAAATGCTGCTGGAGAGGAAGTGAAACAGCGAGGTTAGTTTGGGTTCTCCTCTACGCCACCCCACCCCACCCCACCCACTTTTCTCACCTCCTGCTGTTTTCTTTTCTTTCTGCAGTGCTCCTCTCTGCTTTGCTCTTACAGGAATCAGAGCCTTCTTTTCAGCATGGAAAGCACTTCTTAATGGCTGCTTAACCCCACAGACATTCCCCTGCTGAAAAGAAGACTCTGATCCCTGCGAAAAGTAAAGTAGAGAAGGTCTTCAGAACAGCGGGGGTGAAGTGGAACAGACCTCAAGGAGATTTATTAATTTTATTGATTTGGGGTCTTAAATGTGGAGGGCATCTTACACATGGTTGTGTCATATAGACAGAAAAATACAGTACTTTCCCCCCACTTAAATAAACTTGTGCCTTTCATAAAGCTTTTTACAGTTCGCTTTTTCTTAAGGCTTTTAATGGTAACCTTTTTTACTGGTGCTGATGCTCTGGTTCTGTGGACTTGTGGCTGTTTTGTGATCCTTCCCCTTAAATGTTTCTGTAGTTGCTTTAATTATCACTTCTTAGCCATGGCATGCTCCAAGGAGAGGCTCTTGGCTCAAAATTTCAGGAGAAGCACTCCCTCTCTTCAAACCTCAAATCATGCTTTTTAGCTTGAATTTCTTTTGAGAGGATGGCAAAGCATATTCCCCCCCCCCCCACACACACACACAAAACACAAACCATAAATAAAAACAAATATAACTGGCCATTAAGAAAATATTTATTTGAACTCTACCACCCCTGCCTACTCATATAGGCAGGAAAGAAACATATTCTGCATAGTCATTATATCGCATCAACAAATAAAAATCTTACAGTAAATTAATAGCTTTCGAGCATTATATTCTGTTCCTGTCGTAGCTCACTCATCAGTTCTAAGAGCCCAACATCTTGTCAGCAAGAAGGAAAAGCTGTTTGTGCTCATGCTTAAAGGAAAGATGAAAGAAAATAGCACTGTTCATTTAAAGATGTAAAATAAGATTCTGTGAAAAACATGTTCATTTCAAGACAGAAAATGTGACACAATCAAATCAGTATGAAGCCAGAGAGAGTGAGCACCCTATCCTTTCATCCTGAAAAACCTCTCATCTCTACTTAGCTCAAGCTGAACTTCAAGGGAAAAATATTCTTGAGGGAGTTACTGGAACATAAACCATTGGTGTTTTTTTGATGGGAAACATAAGTGCTTGTAAAAGACGCCTTTAAAATGCATGAACATCTGGAACACTGCTAATTTCAAATAGGGTGCTGCATAAAACTCAAAATCAAAGAACTTCTCTGAGCCACATTCTTTAATAGAAAGGATTCAATGGATTCTGAAACACATATGTTGAAAAATTGCTACATCCTGACTGCTTTACCAGCATTGACCTCCTATGTGTTAGAACACAATCATGGATTCCTCTGGTCCTCACATGCAGGACTTCACATTTGGGGATATCAGCTAGCAGAATGTTGGGATTATGGAATACCACTTGTTGAATCTTCCTAAACCAAGGGTAGAGCTTTTGATCACTGCCTTATGCCTCCCTCCAAAAGTGGAAGACTTGTCCTAGTTTTTCCCTACATCCTTTCTAATCACCTAGGGTGAGCTAGTAGGGCTTCCTGAACCCAAGCTATACCCATATGTCAGCAGAGGCATAACTTGGGTTTTCAGTACCTGGGGACAAAGTCAGTTTTGGCACCCTGCAAGGGACCTTCTGAAAAGGATGCCCCCTGCCCTTCAGTTGCACTCTTCCCCATCAAGCAGCTCTTAGGAAGAAAAGGTGAGGGCTTCTCTGCTTTCTCGAGGTAGCCCTTTTCCAGCCCCATCCAGCCTCTCCGGGAGGCAGGATCTGGGCAAAGACAGGAAGGAAGCCAACTGCACTTCTGCTGGGTGCAGAGGCAGGTGTCTCTTGCCCGCAGTCTCCTTTCCACTCCCCTGCATCAAGCAAAGAAAAGTTTCAGAAGGGCTACACGTACCTTCCCCTCCTGGGGAAATGGGGCCCACCCGCTGTTCCAGATTGCCCAGAAGGGTCCCGAGGAGGCACAAGCCTTCAGCATAGGTCTGGCACTCCTGTGGTGGCAAGTCCAACAACGTGCAAGGAGGCTGGGCTGCATGCGCTGCCCCAGCACCAACCCATATGAGTCCAGAAAGAAAGAAAGTAAAAAGCAGGTTTTACAGATCCTCTTGATTTCATGTGATTTTTGTATGGGATCCTTCCCAAATCACCATCAAATCATACATCTCATTAACGTCCAAATACTACACATTAATAATCTTGGGTCCTCTATGACTGTGCAGTGGCACAAAAAACATGGATCCAAGGCACAGGTCAACCTGATTTTATAGGATTTTTACACCGGATCATACTAAAACCACTGTTACATCATAGTCCCCATCACTGCTCACAGATTGCACCAAAGAAATCTGGGGTCTGTCAGTGCACAACTCCACAGTGCTGCAAAAGCATGGATCCAAGGCACAGACCATCATGGATTTACCTGATTTTTCTACAGGATCAGCTCCAAACCATTCTCCCATCATATGCCCCATCTCTGCTAACAGACTACACACCAAAATCATAGGTCCATCAGCAAATGGCTCTGCAGTAGTGCAAAAGCATGGATCCAAGGCACTGATCCACCTTATTTCATATGATTTTACATTGGATCATACTAACAACCACTCTCACATCATAGGCTCCCATTCGGCCCACAAATTGCACACCAGGAATCACAGGTCTATCAGTGCATGGCTCCTCATTTAGTAAGGTAGACCACAATTGACTTCTGCATAAGATAGAACAAAGTGGAATAGACAGTGCAACTACAGATGGATTGCAGCAGGCTAACCAATCACATCCAACATGTGGTCCTCAGTGGAATCAAATCTATATGGAGGGAAGTGTGCAGTGGGTCTGTCAAAGTTCTGTCTTGGGCCCAGTGCTCTTCAGCATCTCCATAAACTACCTCAACAAGGTATTGAAGGAGAATTCATAAAATTGGCAGATTACACAAAGCTGGGGTGGGTGGGAAACCAATACTTGGCAGATAAACTCAACATTCAGAATAATCTTGACAGTCTTGTACATTGGGTCCTGACCAACAAGATGCAGTTCAACAGTGAGAAAAGTAAGACCCAGCACTTAGGCAGGAGGAACCAAGTACAGGTACAAGATAGGTGATACCTGAGTCAACAGTAGTACCAATGAGATGGATTTAGGTGCCCTGGTGGACCTGTTCTGCAGCTGTCAAAACAGTGAACATGTTTCTGGGCTGCATCAAGAGGAGGATAGCATCAAGATCATGGGAAGTAATAGTCTCTATATAGCCCTAGTGAGGCCACATTTGGAATACAATATACTGTAGTAATACAGACCTATTCTGAGGTCTCTGTACTGCCCTAGTGAGGCCACATTTGGAATACAGTGTTCAGATCTGGTCACCACAATACAAACAAGAAACACAGGCCCAAGAAAAAGTGCAGAAAAGGGAAATAAAGATGATAAGGGGACTGGAGGCTAAATCATATGAAGAATGACTAAAAGAAATAGGCATGTTTCGTCTGACGAAGAGAAGACGGAGAGGAGACATGATAGCAGAACAAGTTGTGTTTGGTGCTTCTGCAACTGTTCATACAGTTTCTTGTGCAACTAGTTGAGCTCACACTTGTACAACCACTTCTGTAAAGAGATGTGCAGTTCCTTGTACAACTCCCAGGTTTGTGCAATTCAGCAACTGGACTAGTGGGAGTTTTCACTCAGCAAGTGTCCCACTGAGTAAAAGCCAATGGGTCTGTGTCCCAGGAGCTTGTAGAAAAGAGGAGATTGAGGAAGCAGGGAGTAAATAACACATCAACTATGTCAGGAAAACGTTCAAAATCTGTGTGACAAAAAAAGAAAAGATGGAGACATTTAACAGAATTAGGGATGTTGAGACTTGCTGAACAGAGTGACCGAGAGGAAAAGATAATGGGAAGGAATTATGGGAGGCAGAGGACCTTATTTCACTTTCACATTCTCTTAATTTCCATCATAGCCCAGTTCATAGACTCAATCACTCCTATTCTGTTATCTCTGTAAACTTATATATCAAGCAGAGAATGGCTGTAATACTGGCAATATGTTTGAGTCCACTGTGGTCTTCACAAGTATTACAGGAGAAGCTGTTATAGTTGCAAAATGAATAGAATCCATACCTACAGAGACATCCCTTCTTTTGATTATTATTATTTTATTCATATCAATTTATGTATCCCACACAGACACACACTTTCCTCATAAAATAAGGACCCGTTAAGGAGGGTAGAATGAGCAATTTCGAGTGAGAGCAGACTTTGCTGTGGCAAACAGCAGCGGTTACATTCACATGCCTGTTTTGCTTGGGTTATAGTCTTCTGATCAATTCCATTGTAAGGGCTTTGCAATTTATTTATTTATTTATTTATAGATTTGCTAAGCACAGTTATTATTGTAAACCACCCAGAGTTCCCATTTGAGGAAAATCGGGCTGTGGGATATAAATACAAAAAAAAAAATAAAAAAAATTGT
>JAWVWN010000901.1:0-12377 GCA_037367305.1 Phrynocephalus vlangalii
TTGGAAAAAGGACAGTCAAGGAAAAAAACCTCATGGGGCAGCTGAGACCCGTTCACCCTCGCCCTGCAAACTTTCTCCACGTAGCGATTTTTCCCGGCCAATGCGCCATCTGATAAGAATAAAATTTATCAAAAAAATTTGGGTTTTGGTGGTTTTCTTTGTAAGTTGCCAATGCACCATTATAAATTGTAAATGCAACCAATGGTGGTTCATAAAAATTGGCCACGCTGAGTTAGTTATATAGCAAAAGGTTTATTAAAGACAAATAGAGTTATAACACAGAACAATACAGAAACAGAAAATAGGTTAGTTTAAGAGATCCTGGGAGCAGCTGGCCAAGGCATTGCTGTCCTGGACTCTTACAGTAGGTTAGTCTAAGTGATCCTAGGAGCAGCACGGCCAGAGGCCTCGCTGTCCCCCCGGACCCTCTGTGATGGTCTTCCGTGGTCCTTTTATACTCTTTTGCATGATTGGTGACGTATTTTAGTACGCATACAATGATTGTTTATGTTGGCCTATGTCCATCTGGATGCCTCTGGTGCGCCATCCTGTCTTCTGCCTCAAGAGTTTTCGCCCACGGTGTGAAGTGTGCCAGCTATGATGCCAACCTCCCGGGCTCAATTTGACCTTATGCCCTGTGAGCTCATTTGGGTCTATTTTGCTTGAGGCATTTTAAAACCCGTTCCTATCATAGGTTACATTATGGCACAGGCAAATGAAAAAGCGTCACCCCCTGCACCCAAGCACCCAAATTTCCTTTGGCCCTCCCTCTAGAAGGTGTGATCCCTGAGAGTTTAATAGCAAGTCACTGTGGCTGAAAAGTACCCTTAAAGGGGTCATGTGGTTAAAAAGAATTGTCAACAGTATAATATGTTTTTTCGTTGGGGTTTCAAGACTTGTTGCTATTGGTTTTCATACAAGTCACTTAAACATGGTTTGCAAATACTCAAAATGGCATTGCGCACTGCTTCCGCCTCTGCACGGCATTCCCGATCTGTTACAGTCATATGTTTCCGTGCAATCCAGTGAATCAGCCAGGAACGATGCTGCTGATCCTCATCAGGAATTTCATGTTTTTCCCCCGTTCACAAATGTTATTGAAATAACGGCGCAGCAGCAACATTGAGTTGATGTTTTCAATGTGTGCTTCTATTCTGACAGATAACCCGAATCTTGCCTTCAAGCGCCCAAATGCTCTTTCTACGACGCAGCGTGATCGTTTAAAAATCTTATTGAGTGACGCTCCCTGTCATTTCTTGGTACAGCGAAAGCTTCATCAGCCACTTACACAATGGATACCACCATCCCCTAATATTATGGGTGGAATCGACCCCCCCTGCATATGTGAACAATGGCTCCCGGGAATTAGTGTCCCTTCCTCCATCTTACTGAAGAGAGTAGATGACCTAAAAACATGAGCATCATGGTTCACACCTGAATGTCCGGTCAACATGGAAAAAAAAATACCGTTCTCCGTCCAAGCAGCCTGCAGTAGAACAGAATGGAAAGACTTCCTATTAAAGTAACCCGGGACCTGAAATTTAGGCGGGCAGATAGGAATGTTTTGTTCCATCAATACATCCAATAGTATCGGAAAATCCGAATATTTTCATTGATGAAGGGTCATCTGTCTGAAATAGAAAACACACAAACAGTCATTGACCCCTCAAATGAATAGAAGCTGCACAACTTTAAATGTAGCATACTGGAACAGCAGTGCGTGTTTTCGCATTGCAGGAACAGAAATTTTGGACAGTTTTCCTAAAGGGAACCTGCCCAACACCCCTCAAAAGGCTTCCTGGACTTACCCCATCGCCCCAGTGTGTGGCAGGGAGATCCACATACAAAAATTGGCGCTGGGTATATTGATCTTTTTAAATTTAATCATTGATTTGCCATTACCCCTCAATTTGACGCTTTCTACCTAGTTCTTGTTTTTTGTCGAAGCAAGATGCGCTTTCCAGTATCTACCTTACTCATGCCTTTAATATTGTTGTATGCATCAAACATCTCCCCCCCCAATCGTTTGTTCCCCATACTAAACATGCCCATAGAAGCATCCTGGTTTTGACCATGCCACCCGTGTGTGTGGCAGGGAGTTACCGTAGAAACCCAAAATTGTGATGTGTGGGAAAATTACAATTGTACTTGGAAGCCCCTTTTTTCCCCCTCAGTTTTGACTGCAAACCAACTTTGTTCAGGTATTTTGTGGGATGGAGAACGGTTCCCTGTATGTACCTTTCTCATCTTCCCGGGTTTTTCTAAGATTCTAAAGGGAGCAAAATTGTACTGAACTTAAAAGCGTAATGCCAACTGTAACAGACGAACCCGCATTAAAACACCTACCCTTACTGAATTCTGATAGGCGAACCTCTTTCCTTGAGAAGGACGTGTTCCATTGCCAGGGACACCTCGATGACTATACTTGCCACAGTAGAACTTCCTTTTCGGAATACCAAGGGCAATGGTTCTGTAGCAAGAACGGGTGGGCCCAAAAAGTACCGCCAATTGCACTCGTTCTTCGACCTGGAACTGCTGACCGCAATTACTGTGTCCCTCCGCATCAATATGGTCGCAGCTTGTCGGCGACCCCAAAAAGTGTTCTCCTTGTCATTCGGGAAATTCTCCAACCATTGTCTGGCGTCCCCCAGCTTAAGAAAACCCTGTCGTTAAACCACTGAGAACGCCCAGGTAGCACCAAATAAATTTTCTGTCTAGGCGACGTTTCGTATCCACTGGAAATGACCCTTATCAAAGTGTTGCAACCAACCATAGTTTTCCCTAAACAAATGCCTGCGTCGAAGTAACCGTTTTCTGCACAGAAGCATAACGTAGCTACAACCGTCTATTTAACTTACAGTAACTGCGCAGCAGTGCAAAAAAAATATGGATCCTCCGTTTGAATTCTTTAGCCCGGGACTCAGAACGCGAGGGAGCCATGATAGCATGAAATTGATAACGGGGGCGAAGTTCCTCCCACACTGCTCTAGGATTAGGAAGGAGAACTCGAATGTCCTTGGGGGAGCCATGGGTCATACAAAAGATATGTTGTGTGCTGTCCACCTATGCCCATGACGGAGAACAGCATTTTTTTCACGCCGCCAATGGGCGAGCAATACAAATCGTAACTAGAAAACAATGTTGATACAATATTTGGCTCTGCAGAAAAGACAGGCGGGTATCCGATGCATTTGATACGCAGTGGGTTTTTTTTAAAAAAAAAAAATTAAGAAGAAACCGGACATTTAAATAAGCTTCTCAATGCGAAGGGAGCACGTGAAGCAGTACTTTGGGTTCGAAACCCCAAAAAAATCGCCCGGTGAGGACCCCAAAATAGGGGTGGGGGGGAATGGAGACCACGTGACCACCACCGTGACCGCCTTCGATTCACAGCGAAGGCAATCCCCGCTGTGAAGAGAAGTACTTCGTGAAGTGACGGCCATAGTTCAACTGGAATGCCCCTCACCTCCACTGGCCTTGTTGTTTGCAATGCTTTCTAAGGCCCACTTGACTTCACTTTCCAGGATGTCTGGGTCAAGGTCAGCTACTACACTATCTTGGTTATCAGGATATCCCAATCTTTCTGATATAATTCCTCTGTAAATTCTTGCCATCTCTCTTGATTTCCTTTTGCTTCTGTTAGGTCTCTACCATTTTTGTCCTTTTCATACCCTTTTTTTTGCGTAAAAAATCCCCTTTTAATACCCAATTTTTTTGAAAATCTCTTTTTTTTCCTTTTCTGTTTTTTCCCTATTTCTTTGCACTGTTTTTTTAAAGAAGATTCTTGTCTCTCCTTGTATTTTTTTGGAAAATCTCATTAAATTTTCTATTTTTTTCCCATTTCTTCCTTCTTTTTGCGCCCCCTTTTTCCTTGATCTTTGTGGGGCCTTTTTGGACGTGTCTTTGTTTTCTGCATTTTTTTTCTTTGGCATGGTTTATTGCTGCCCCCCTCTAAAATGTTAAACCTCCATCCATAGTTTTTCAGGCATTCTGTCCACCAAATCAATTCCTTGACTCTTTTCTTTACCTGCATTTTTTAGAAGGGGCACAATAAAAAAAATGATTTTTTCATTTGTCGTTTTTTTTGGGGGGGTCCTTTCGGTTTTTTTCCTTTTTTTCCGATTTTTTACAAAAAAATCATTTTGTTTTCATTTTTCTTTACCGTTTCTACCATTTTTTTAAATTTTTTGGGATTTTTTTTAGCATTTAAACGTTCCTTATTGCAGAACAAAAACGAAACCACGACAAATTTCTGGTGTTTCTGTTCTTTCGTTTCATTTTGGAGACAAAATTCTTTGTCGTTTTGTTGCTAAAAAACAAAAAAAAAAAAAAACAAATGAAAAAATTTTTCGTTTTTTGCCCACTCTACGTGTATTTTCAGGGTTTGACTAATTGTCCTACTGGGCCCCTGGCTTCCCCCCTTTCTTTTGTTTAATTTGAATTTTGGTAAAGAACGATGACTGAGCCCCGTTAGCCTAAGGGCGCTTTTACACAACCCCCAAAATCCAGGCAAAGGGGTCCCAGATTGGGCTTAAAATTGTTTTCCCCACCCTGGACTTTAAAAAAAAATTAAGTGTGCCAAAACCCACCTAAGCTGTCCCCGGGATTTTTTCCAAGTCCCTGGCTCCCAAGGGGGAAAAAAAATTTTTGAGCGGGTGTAAAGCAGTAGTGCCGGGCTCTCCCTGTCTTGTGTTTTTGCTTTCCCCCCCCACCCCTCCCTTTAAGAACCTTTAAAAACGGAATGCTTGCTTTCCCCCTGCGCCCGGGGAGCGGAGGGGAGCCTGCATTTTTTCCCCCCCTTTTTTCCCCCCTCCCTCACGCAGATGGGGGGGCAATGGCGTGCGGAGAGGGGGGAACACAGGAAGAGTGACAAACCCCAAGATCCCTAGTCCGAATTTAAGTGGCCAGTGGATCTTAGGGGTCATGTAAAAGCCCCTAAGTCTCGTTTTTGCTGACTGTATAGAGCTCCCCCAAACTTTGGCCCAGATGACCATAGTACAGGTCTTTAACTTCTTTAATGCCCACATTATCAGGGTGATTAAAATGAGGGTGCAAAATAAATGGATGAGTGGCGACACATGGAATCATAAAATTTCATACAGTTGGAAGAAGTCTTCTATGGCCATTTATTCCAAAAACCTGCTCAATGCGGGTATCCAGATCAAAGGAGGTTATCAAAATTTTCTCTTGATGCCTCCAGTGTTGGAGCGCTCACCACCTCCAAGGTAATTGGCTCCATTGTCACATTGCTTTTAACAGTTAAGATGTTTTCCCTGATATTCAGGTTAAATCTTACTTCCTGTATCTTCAGCCCATTATTATTGTCCTTCACTCTAGGAAGACCAAGAACAGATCCTGCTCCTCCATCTGACTATCTTTCAGAGAGTGCTACTTAGGCAACCATTATCCCATACCTTGAAAGTTGCCTTTAAAGAAATGCATTAGTCATTTTCAAGATAACATATTTAGATTATGGCACAAAGATGTCCCTCTCAGGATATATCTAATTCTAGTTTTCCCCTTTATTTTGTAAGTCTGAACATCTGCTTAAACTGACAGCTTGAAAATATTGATGAAGGTTTGGATTCTCATTCCCCTTTTCCTGAAATGGACAAAAACAGTGCTCTAAAAGACAATCGGGTTTTTCTCTATCTGCAAATGAAATTACCAACAAGTTTTTGCCATGTTGTAAGGCTTTTATGAGAAAGCTCTATAGCAAAACTTGGAACAATAATATAAGTTTGGGAATAGTTCACATATTTAAAGTTGAAATTTTTTTCCAAGCCATGTGTTGAGCTTTTGGAACCAGCAAAAGTTCTTGTTTTGTTTTTGTATGTAATGGTTTATAATTTTAATTTTTTTAAAATTTTTGTCAAATTTATGGAAACTTACATTTTTAGATTGTACAGTAAACCCATAGTCCTTTGCTGTTTCTTGTGATATTTTTAATTAAGTTTAAAGACAAACATTTTAGATTTTGTACTGTTAATTTTTTAAACCTGCCATTGTTGATGCCAATTAAGTTCAGTCTGTAGCTCTAGAACTGGTTCTAGGGGAGAAAAACATGCCACCTACAAACAAACTACTGTATCTATATATTCTGTTCATCCTATTTTAATACCCTTTATCACTGGATTTAAATGTAAAGCAGTTGCTAAAGATTCCAAGGCAATGGCAAACAAAAAAAAAAGGTGTTAAAGAACATCCTTGCCTCATTCTTCTCTCTACTTTTAGTTTCTTTATTTCATAGATATTTATTCTAACGGAGGTAAATTACTCTCTGTACAGGAAAACACAACACCCATATTCATCTTTACATGTATTGGGAAGTTGTTTGGGCCTAAGCCTTTCTGCACTGAAAAGACCATAAGTCAGTCTAAGCAGGGCAGATAAGTGTTGTATAACCATTTTTTTTTTAGTTTTGTGAACCTTCAGCTGATAATGCTGAAGGTGGTTCTTTCTCCTCAGTTCCTTATTTGGAAATACCCTTCATAGCACAGCTGAAGCAGTCTGCCAAAAAAGATCTGGAGTTCTGTGGTATCTCACGAGGAATCTTCAAGATGTAGGGCTATATAATTTGAGGCAGCTGATAGCTTATTTTGGGATGCATTTTTACCTTTGAGTGTCATTTCTGGTGATGCCCCCTTTAGGTGCATTTATCAAACACCATTATATTAAGTGGAAGTCTTCTCTCTCTCTTTTTCCTTGAGGGGATGAACTTCCCGTGGTAATCCATTATGAGGTAGTTGCAACCATAATTTGGGCATCAGAAGTAGATAACATTTAGGTTTTTCTTTTCAAGCATATGCTTTAGTAGAATATCAACGTTTGATTTATATAAGGAACTGGGAAGAAGAAAATGTATTTGTAATCTTTTTTATTACTAAATATTACCAAGTGACAAGGTAAAATGTTCCGCGATAGGATACCCTTTGGGTATATCGTAGGTGGGCCCCCAAAATTGTTCTCTGTTTTTTTCAAGAGCAGGAAAGAAGTTGGAATTGTTAGACAGTTAATCCATGAATTTTAGGAAAAAGTGCAGGTCTGGGAGAGAAAGTGGTTTGTAGGAATATAAAGTAGATATCAGGGAAAGATTCCCGTCCCTTGGGTACATTGAGCTTTAGTTTCAAGCTTCCCTCTGCTGCAATGGGGGGTAGAGACCCGCCATGGTGAAGGTCAAAATTATCAGCTAAAATATCAGATTTCATATTCTGTTGCTTTCTATTCCGTAGCTGAAATAATCTATCTCTCAAGCCCCCTTTAAACCTGGAAATAATTTTACTGCTGTAGGACCTGGGTCAGCAAGACCTGAAATATTCAGTGAATATAAAAGGGAAAATCTTCAGGAAATAAAGAAATTTTCTTTTTGTGAATTTAAGGCTACCTTCACTATTGCAGATGTACAATTTGATGTTCTGGAATATACATATATGTATATAAAAGGCCTGTTACGAACTGGAAAATAGCTGCAAGTCAGTTCCCATAGTAGTATTCACAGCTGAAAGCCGCTACCGACCCGTAACGTGTTATGGCCTAAAGTCTGGAACAAATGGATTTCTTCCTTCTCCTCCTCCTCCTTTTCAGAATAAAAACAATGTTAACAACAGGAGGCAAGCTGTCTCCCTCTACTTAGTCCCGATTGATGAAAAAGGACTGCATAAGGGCCAAATAGATCCACATAATATTTATGCCTATTTTGTAGGTTCTGAACTTAGCTCTGGTTTTACCACAGTGGAGATTGTAAGGCCGCCCTATCATTAGGCAGAATGAAGTAGTTACCTTAGGCAGCAGAGATTGCTGAAGCTATGAATGCCTTTTGAGCATTCACCCTGGTACTCTCCGCTGTTCCCTTCGTCATTTGAATTTGAAACCCGGATCCTCAAAACTTGGTGGACACTTGGAAGGGCATTTTCCCTATCCCCCATGTGAAAAAGCCTGTACAAAATTTCAAGTTATGTAAAATTTTGGGAAGGAGCTTTTTCTTCCCTTTCATTTCAATTTTTTACCAACCCTGTCACCTAAAAACCCGAAATGTAACAAACCTCGATGTAAAACCTGGGTGCTTTTAAAAGAGAAGAACTTAGTGGAAAAAACAACCAGTTTGAGTGAACTGAACATGATAGGGAGGATAATTTTTGGGTGGGAGGCAACAAATACCAGGTTTTTTTATTTATTTATTATTTTATACTCCTTTTGGGCATGGGGTCACCTGGGGTTTTACTTTTTAAGGAATACGTACACGCAAAAAACTAAAAAATTTCAACAATAAATCAAACAAAAAAAATACAAAATATAATAAACAAAAAAAATTAAAAAAGTGACAAAAATAGTGGAAAAGTTTGTTATTGAGGGAAAAATGGGGTTAAATCATGTTTTAAGGGTTTAATTGAAGTTACTTTTATTTGAGGGAATGCCTGCTTAAATACCAAGTTTTTAAGGGTTTTTTTTTAAAGGGCACTTTTTCCTAATAATCCCAAAAGAAAAAGTTTGGCCTGTTTGCTACTGCTGACCCGGGGACAGCTAGTTGATCTTTGAGCTGCCTTTTCTTGGATGTTAGATGCAATCTTTACGGCTTTTAAGTTATTCTCCATCAGGACCCGCCTCCAAGTGCTCTCTAGCCTCCTCTTTACATGCTTCATCGCCCGGGGGATGGGAACCTACTTTGGGGGCTGGGGAAATTTTGGGGGAGGGGGTGTTTTTGGATGTTGTGTCAGCCCTGGGGGCAGCCTTCCACCTATCCAAAAGCTTTTTAGTATCCCCCCCCCTGGTTTCCTGGGGAAAAACAATCCATAGCCATGGGGGTGGTCACTTTGGGGCCCCCCACCCCCCATGAGGGCGGGGCCATTTCGGGTCACTTTATTAGGCGGTGGTCCAACCGTGACAAGGGTCCAAAGATCGGTCACCACTGCTCCACTCTCTTTCTGCCCCGAAGAAATCACCAGGACTAGGGTTGTGATTTCACCTGATTTTGGAAGCTAAGCAGGGTCGGCTCTGGTTAGTACTTGGATGGGAGACCTCCAAGGAATACCAGGTGCTGAAAGGGGCCGGGGTAGGAAACGGCAAAGCACTCCGTACTCCTGCAAAAAACTCCATGGATATGGGGTACGAAGGGTCGGGCATGCTGTAACACACAACACACAACACATTTTGTCAAAAATTCAGTGAAAAAAATTGTACCTCCCCCAAAAAAAAAAAAAACCCAAAACAAAGGGAGGCTTCAACAAAAAAAATGAAAAAAAAGACATACCCTTTTGCTGAACAACACTAAAAAAAACCCAAAAATTTAAATAACCCCCCTTTCTTCAGCCAATTTTTTTTAAAATTAAAAGGAAAATCAGGGGGGGCCCAAGGGGGCCCTTTTCAAATTTTTCAGTACAAAGAAACCACCCCCAAAAGGGCATGGCAAAAAGGGGAATTTTCATATCCACCACTTTACCATTTTGCTAAAGGTTACCCTTTTTCAATTTTTAATTTCCAGTAATGGAATGAAAGTGCAGTTTTTAAGGAGGGGATACGTTTTTTCCCCTAAGCTACCCCCAAAAAAAGGGGGAACAAGTTTCGCTTTGTTTTCCTTTCAAATACTACACCTAAACTGGGGGGGGGAAAAAAAATTTTAACCACCCCCATGTTTTTCCCTTTTTGCCACATCTGTATTCTTTTGGGGCCTTTTTCAAACTAAGCAGATTTCTTTTTTGGGAATTTAAAAGTGTAAAAAACTTTTCAAACCCTTAAATTTTGTATTAATATTGCAAAAAAAAAAAAAACCCAAACTGCGGGAAAAGGGGGGGCATGTACCCCCTCTAATTTAATTAAGGTTCAAAAAATGTTTTTTTTTTATCAGTTTTTTTAACAATTTGCTCCATGAAAAAAAAATCTGCCCAGGGAAAAAAAAAATTTTTCACGTTTATAGGGGGTAAGGTTTTCAAGATTAACACCCAAAAAGAAAAGCTCCAAAAAATCACATGAAACATTTGCACTTCTGAATTAGTAAAAAAATTCTGTAGAGAAGATGAGTCCTGGTATCTCTTCTTATTCAAGCATGGAATTGAGCCTCCAGTAGTCGCCACAGTGGTAAACATAACATCTCCATGATATTTTAGAAACCAATGAAAGTGGCTATATTACAATATTGTGGTCATTATTACTGATATTATTATAATTATTAAGTGTGTTCATTTATGGCAACTATTATTCTGGGTAGAGAAAATCGGCAAAAGGAAACTATACATACTGCTGTCCAAGGTCCTGAATCACAATAGCTTGGTTATAAAATGGATTTACCTATTTCAGATTGCTTTCATAATACCTGTGGCTGGTAGGATTAAAGAACGGAAGGAAAACTTTAACATAAAAGTTATATCTTAAACATATTTACTATGCTCTAAATGGTTTAGGGCCTCCATATTTGTCTGATTGGCTTCTCCCATACAGAATTGCCTGTGTCACTTGCTCATCCCAGACTGGGCGCCTGAGGGTACTAACTGTGACGAAAAGGGAAAACTGTTTGAATATTCGCTAGTTTGTTTTGCATAGCTAATCACCAAGCTTGTGGGAGGGGTTAAGAATGCTATATGTGGAAAATCTGGAAGCTGAGTCATGGCACCTGGACTTCTTTTTCTTGAGAGACTGAAACGTTTTTCGCAATTTCCAACACTCTATCAAAAAGGGAAAAAAAGCAGGGGTGATCCTACAAAATTTTAGTTCACTTTTACCTCTTGTCACCCGGTCTTAAAAAACTCGTAATATGGGAAAAAATGGCCTGAATAGGCCATTTTGGAAAAAAAACCGTCCAATAACCTTTAAAGGGGAACAATGGCCCCTTTAAAGTGCTGAAAAACCCCCCAAAAATGGGTCATTAGCTATGGCCTTGGTGGTGAAGGCATGAAGTTTTTTGATTTGCTAGGTAAAATTTTTTAAAACAAAACCCGATAAGTGGCAGATTTGCCCTTTCCCCCCTTTTGAGGAAGGGGTTTTTTAGTGCTCCATAAAAAGGCCCCTTCCCCCCTTTTCCCCAAAAAAACCCCCATTTTTCTCCCTCAAAACGACTCCTCATCTTTTTAAGATTTCCCCTTTGTCCTTTAAATGGAGTTTTAAAATGCGATCCGGGCCTAGTTTTTCCCCCTTTCCCTTTTTTGGGCCCCCCTTCTTTTTAATGGCTGTTTATTTTTCCATTGTAGAGGTCTGCATACTCCTCACGCATTTGGGCCAATAGACTATATTTCTCCTTTTGTGTTTTGGTATTGGGTCCTTTGGGTGGACAAGTCCTACCTTTGTATGTTTGTGGGTTTTTAAATAAACGGGGTGTGGTGTTTGCCCCAAAAACCTTTTAAGCTTCTCAGACACTCCCGCCATGTAGGGGGAAAACCAGGTTCTTCTGTCGGGTCTGGGGTCAGCTGATCCCTTTTTTTTGCATTTGCAACTGCTTTTGAAGGCCCCCTTTTTAGGCTTATTTAACAATTCCCAACAAATCAAAAAACAATTTATGCTTTCCCCCATCTTTTTTTCAGTATTTAGGGGCCCTTTTTCACCTTAAAGATTTTGACTGTTGTTTCCTAATGGGCCCTTTTAGGGGGTTATCATGAGCCATTTCAACAGGGGGGACAAAAATTTAAAGTGAACAAAAATTAGGACTCAAACTGCTTTCTTCACTGATAAAGCTGTTTGGATGAGTACAAGAATTTCTCTATGGTTATTAATTTACTTAAAATATGTAAAAATTTTTTTTTATTTTTGGGGTTTTTTAAATTTATTTTAAAATGCCTGGGTTTTCCTGTAAAACTTGGTTGTAAATAAATAAATAAATAAATAAATAAATATTATAGACAGAAAAATACAATATTATTCTAATAGCACATTAAAGACATAGTAAGATTTTTTTTTGTGCCTAAGGTTTCATAGATTGCAGAGCTCTTCTTGCAGATGCCTTGGACAGCATGAAATATGGTCCATGAAAGTGAATGCCAAATAAAGATTTTGAGTTTTAAGGTGATATAAGACTTGATTATGGCATTACTATATTACTGTATTAGAGATTAGTATTTAGGTGGTGAGTAATGCTGTACACTTGAGTTATGAATGCATTTTTCTGTGTTTTTGTTATTATGTAGTTTTTTAAAGTATAGTTTTTTGACAATTTATTTGTATTTTAAAAATACAAAAATTAAAAGAAAAACGATTAGCATTTAGTGCATGGATATGTAACTTTCAGTCTGGTAGTGCCTGTGAAGCAGTGGTTAAATGCCGTACTCATAAAAAATGTGCTCCCCACTGGGTCAACCCTGGTAGCACCAAGGTTTACTCAGCCTTCCACCTCCCAGGTCGGAAAATATACCCAGCTGTGTCTGAGGGGGTGGGGCCTTGTTCCCACCCCCGTGTCA
>JAWVWN010000902.1:0-78437 GCA_037367305.1 Phrynocephalus vlangalii
AGGTATAGGGAAGATGGGGCAACTAAAATCAGTTTATTCGCGGACGATGCTCTTTTGACTATTGTAAACCCAATAGAGAATATTCAAAGAGTAAAAAACTCATTTAGAAGAATTTGGAGAAATAACAGGATTATGTGTAAACTGGCAAAAATCAGAGAGTTTATTGTTCAATTATGGAAAACATGACTTAAAGATGATTGAAAAATCTGGACTTAAACCCGGAAAAAGCATTAAATATCTAGGATTAGAACTCCATAAAGAATTTACTAAAACTAAAGAAAGAAATATTTCAAAATTAGAAGAAGAGATGAAAAACAAATTATTATCCTACTCTAAACTAAATTATCGTGGTTTGGCAGAATTGCATTGATAAAAATGAAAATACTCCCAAAAATTAACTTTATTTTAAAATGTTACCGGTTCAGTTTTTAGAAAAGGAAATTAAAACTCTCCAAGACATGATAAATAGGTATTGTAATGCAGGGAAAAAATCAAGAATAAATAAAAGTCTATGGTATAGATTTCAGAAAGAAGGAGGGATAGGTATACCCAATATAAAAATTATTATATAGCCAACCAACTTAGTTCTTTGGGGGAAATTCTTTTTAAACCACAGAAGCTAATATGGTGGGAGCAAGAGTCTTTGGATATAAAGGGGGAAATAAACACATTTTTATTCACGGAAGTTAAGAACAAAGTAAAGATTGACAACCCCCTATTGAACAGTTTAATTGTTACATGGAGAACATATAGGAAAATCTTGTCTCCGAAGGGATCCCCACTGGCTTTAGTTACTGACTTGGAAAGCTTTCCAGACAACTTGAAGCATTATTTGGAGTTATTTAAAATAAGAAAATAGCTAGACTAAAGGGGATTGGATGCTCAAGATTAAAACAACTCAGGATATAAAAAATATTTTGCAACCCAGTGATTTAACATGGTTAAATTATATTCAACTAGGAAAATGGATGAAGGACTGGGGAAAGAGAAATAATCAAATCAGAGAATGCACAAAATTTGAACATTTCCTACTATCGCTTGAGTCTGAACAGGAAAATTCAGAGAAAGGAATAACACGTAAAATATATAAAATATTAGGGGAATTATCAGAAATGAAGGAGTTACCCTGAGAGAAGTTTGGAACCAAGACCTTAATGTACAGATAGAGAAAGAAGACTGGAAGAAAATTTGGAATATGAGAATTTTGAGATCATTATCGGTCAGGATAAAAGAAAACTACTTCAAATTGGTTTCTAGATGGTATTTAACCCCAGCAAGACTAAACAGAATGAATCCTGCTTACTCTAAGATATGTTGGAAATGTGAAAAAGAGCTTGGTACTTACTTCATCTTTGGTGGGAATGTGAAATAGTCCAAAGGTTCTGGAAAAAAGTGTTTTTAGAGCTAAGTAATATGATTAAGATAGATATAGATTGTAATCCAGAGATAGCTTTATTATCATTGTTAACAAGTAAAGATTATGATGTTACAACAAAGGAACTAATAGCAAATTTTATGACAGCTGCTAGATTAATTATAGCAAAAAATTGGAAGTCAAAACTAGAATTCAAGATGGAAGACTGGTATAATGAACTTTGGGATATAGCTATAAACGATAAACTGTCCTGCAGTTTAAAGGTTAAACGAGGAGAAATGAAAAAAAGACATTTTCTACGATATCTGGGGTAAATTTTAGATTATGTACTAGTCGAAGGAAAAGGGAAAGAATCCACGAATATCTCACAACAATTCTGGAGAAGAGAACTTTAAGAAGACCACTAGAAGAATAGAAGATGGAGCAACGAATAAGAATGTATGGATGGCCCCGTGGTATGGGGGTGCACTTATATTGTTTGTTGTAGTTTTTTTTTTATTTCCATTTTCTTATGTCGTTGTATGTAGTTTAAAATTTAATAAAAAACATTAAAAAAAAAGAAATGTTTGTTTTAAATGGGGGAGCAGCTACTGTTCACCACACTGAAACTTGACAGATCATTTTTCAGGATCATTCTGTCTGTAAAATCTTCATTGATGTGGCTGTAGGTTGTAATAAAGTCAGCAGACAACAAGTGTAACAAGCAGTACAATAAGGCAAGTGATACAGTACAGTAGGACGGACCCCTGTATCCACTGATTCATTATCCACTGATTAAGTTATCCACAGTTGGCAGAGGAAAAAATTAAATAATTCAGCAGCCACAAAGCAAGCTGTAAAGCAAGCTATTGTCACAAACAGTAGCCGTAAAGCAAGTTACTGTCTTGAAACAGCAGTCATAAAGCAAGCTACTGTCAAGAAACAGCAGTTTGGGGTGGGTGGGCAGGCGTTCTCTCTTATCCACGGTTTTCATTAATCACGGGAAGGTCCGGTACCAATCCCCAGCAGATACCGAGGTCCTACTGTATTGCCTTTCAAAATTACCCATACACCTAGTGTGCATATATGCCTGTCTGCTTATTTCCATTATATGCATCTGTTACAGTGGCTGGAGTAAGCTTATGGTAGTTAAAATGCTGGATTTTATGGAGCCACAAGACTTTGTTGATTAAGATCAAGGGCTGTGATTGTTTTATCTGTTTAACTGTGTGTGTAAACCGCCCTGAGTTCCCGGTTGGGAAATAGGTGTGGTATATAAATTTGAAAATAAATAAAATAAATAAATAAGATGTATTTTCTTCACTAACTATGTAACTTGGCAAGCCACCTATCAGGTCTCATTCTACCCAAACTGCCAGTGAAATGGAAGAATATTTGTAGTTCTTGAGAAGACGGTGGGGTGCAGACATCAGCACAGAGTAAGGGTTGTTTAAACCTTCCTGACCATATTGTTTTTATGTGTTTCTTCTTCTCTTCAAGTTCCGAGAATTTATTTATTTATTTATTTATTTATTTATTTATTTATTTATTACATTTATATACTGCCCTATCTTTCAAAGCGGAACTCAGGGCGGTGTACACTTAAAAACAACAGTAAAAGTAGCAGTAAAATACCAGTAAAAATAGGAGGGTACAATACCCTCCACAAAGGGTGGCATGGGCGGCAACAACAACAAAAAATTAAACAGAAATAGAAAGGTTGCCAAATGCCTCCTTGAAAAGATGAGTTTTCAAGGCTTTTTTAAAGGCGGGCAGGGACACTGCAAGGCGCAGCTCACTAGGGAGCTGATTCCACAATGAAGGGCCCACCACAGAGAAGGCACGGTTACGCGTAAGTGATTTCCGTGCCTCTCTGGGTGTGGCCACCCTCAGTGAGCGCGCCTGCGCCATTCTCGTGGGCCTGGTCCCAGTCAATCTCAGAGAGATACGCTCCAACAGGTATTCTGGTCCCAAGCCGTGGAGGGCTTTGAAAATCAAAACCAGGACCTTGAACCTTATCCGGAGGGCTATGCGTAGCCAATGCAGGTGAGCCAGAACTGGGGTGATGTGCTCAAATCTACGAGCACCCACCACCAGTCTGGCCACCACATTCTGCACCTGTTGGAGCCTCCGGACAAGGGTCAAGGGCAACCCCAC
The DNA here is from genome assembly GCA_037367305.1 of Phrynocephalus vlangalii. NCBI lineage: Eukaryota > Metazoa > Chordata > Lepidosauria > Squamata > Agamidae > Phrynocephalus > Phrynocephalus vlangalii. Next base: position 3,512 of record JAWVWN010000902.1, read on the forward strand.
GTAGAGGGCATTGCAATAGTCGATCCTCGAAATCACGAGGGCCTGCACGACTGTCCTCAGGGAGGACTCATCAAGGTACTGTCGGATCTGGGCGATCCTGCGGAGGTGGATAAAAGCGGCCCTGGAGACTGGTGTCACCTGGGCTTCCAGGGAGAGGGCTGAGTCCAGGACCACGCCCAGATTCCTGGCCCTGTCTGTAGGCTGGAGGGAGACTCCCTCCAGTCTAGGGAGGGGGCCATTGTACCGAGAGAAGGGCGCCCTGAATAACAGTACCTCATTCTTCTCCGGGATCAGCTTGAGCCGGTTAGTCCTGGTCCATTCCAGAACCGCCTCCAGGCACAGGTCGAGGGAGCGTACTGCCTCCTCTGCAGAAGAAGAAAGGAGAGATGGAGCTGCGTGTCATCAGTGTACTGATGACAGCAAACTCCAAATCTCCTGATGACCTCCGCCAGCGGCCTCATATAAACATTGAACAGCATGGGTGAGATTGCTGACCCCTGGGGCACCCCACAAGGGAGGGTCCAAGGAGCTGACAAATTATCACCCAGCTGAACCCGCTGAGACTGGCTGCCAAGAAAGGAGTGGAACCAGGACAAAGCAAGGCCCCCAATTCCCGCCTCAGCAAGCCAGACCAACAGGTTACTGTAGATGACGGTATCAAAGGCAGCTGATAGATCAAGGAGAACCAGCAGGGAGGAACACCCCCTGTCAGCCTCCCTGAGGAGGTCATCCTGCAGAGCGACCAGGGCAGTCTTGGTCCCCCGAAGCGGCCTGAACCGAGACTGGAAGGGATCCAGGATACGATTTTCCTCCAGGTACGGACGGACGGCGGCCACCCTCTCAACAACCTTGCCCAGGAAGGGAACGATGGTGATCAGATGATAGCTGGATAGATCATCCGACACCATGCCAGGCTTTTTCAATGTGGGCTTCACCACAGTCTCCTTCAGGCGAGAAGGGAAAATTCCCTCCCTAAAGGAGGCTGTGGCAATGGCCGAAACCCACTCCGGCATGTTCCCTCTGGCAGATTTAACAAGCCAAGCTGGGCAAGGATCAAAAGGGGTAGACGCCGGCTGGCAATAAGCCATAGCTCTGGAGGCCTTCGCTGGAAACACCTGCCCAAACTCCACCAGACGAGGAGACAGAGGGGGTGAGGCCCCAGGGACATCAGGGGATGAACTAGAGCAACCGGAGGGCAGATTGGAACGGATGGCCTCAATTTTAGATCTAATATAGGCTGCAAATTGCTCACTAGTGAACTCACTAGGAGGAGGCCCCAGCTGATCAGGATTGGAGAGGTCCCGAACCACCCAGAACAACTCCGCCTGGCGGTTCGAGGCCTCTCCAATTCTCAGGGAGACATAGGATGTTCTAGCATCCCTGATCGCGCGAACATAGCGGCAGGGTCAGCTGCTTAAGTGCAGCCCTACTCACTTCTGTCCGATGTGTCCTCCAAATGACCTCAAGCCTCCTGCATCTTGCTTCATCGACCGCAACTCAGCCGTATACCACGGCGAGGAGCAGTCTCCACAGTGCAGGAGGCGCTTGGGGGCGATCCTGTCAACCGCCCCGGTGGCACCCTCATACCACCTATCCACCAGGGCTTCGACCGGATTGTCTGCCAGTCTGCCAGAAAGCTCCCCGAAGGCCTCCATGAACCTAACAGGGGTCAGGAGCCTACGGGGGCGGACCCAAATGAAGGGCCGACGCTCCCCGCGGGGCAGGGTGGCAATTGGCAGGGGAAATTTTAGCAGATGATGGTCCGAACATGACACAGGCAGGGGTAAAATACTCCTAACCCTCAGACAGGAGTCTGACGACATGGAGGTAAAAACCGAGTCCAGGGTATGGCCTGTTCTATGGGTGGGGCAATCAAAATGCTGAGATAGATTCATGGAAGTCATGGATTCCATGAATTCCAGAGCCGCACCAGAGAGTTCCTTCTCGGCATGCACGTTGAAGTCCCCAGCCACCAATAAGTGGGACGACTTCAACAGGGCAGCCGAAACGAACTCCGAGATCTCTGGAAAGGATTGTGCTGGGTTGCGGGGAGCATGGTACACCAGCACAATACCAAACTTATCTCGCTGACTCACCAATAGATGGGGGCGTTCAACCCCAGGACACACCAGTCCCGCAGATCTGCTAACATGAAGGGATTCCCTGTAAACGATGGCCAACCTACCCCCCCAACCCTCCGACCTGCCAGCCCACTGGACCTGAAACCCGGGGGGGGGGGCACAGCAGGGAAAGGGAAGTCCCACCCTCTGTGCCCACCCAGGTCTCAGTGATACAAGCCAAGTCGGCTCGCTCATCCACGATGACATCGTGGATGATAGGGATCTTATTTTGAACTGACCTTTAACCAGTAGGCAAGACAGGTCGGAGGCGCTGGCGGAGTGGCAGCCAGGTACATGGCGGTGAGCAGAGGGATCAGAACGGGGGACAGGCATCAACTGCCTGACCCGAGTTCTACTTTCCTGACTAACCCCCCCCAAAAGCGTATCTTCCACGGCCAGACACTAGTGGAATTAGGGTCCCTGCCGACATGGCGACCAAAAAGGAAAAAAAAAGGTACAGAGGGATACAAAAACAAAAATACCCAATTACAAGATACACAACGAGTGCAAATAGACTATATATATATATATATATATATATGCATGTTAGGGTGGATTCGGGTTTCTTCCCGTGTAGAAATCTGGTTGTTTTGGCGACGTTTCAACGAGGTCTCACTCGTCATCTTCAGGCTGGTGTTCTGGCTTCTTTCTTCTTGAAGTAAAGCGTGATCTCAGTTGAAGTGTCCTTTTCCAGCACATAAAAACAACAGTGTCTCTTCCAGCACATAAAAACAACAGGTCATGAAATTGATTTTAAAAGAACCAAACTCATCTCCAAAACTGAACACTTCAACAGTCGAATAATCATGGAAGCCATTGAAATAGAGAAACACCCAAACAACATGAATAAACGTGATGACACCTCCCGCTTGCCTGACATCTGGAAACTGGCCCTGGTCAACAGACGAGCCTCTGTCACAAAGACTGACACCAGGTCCAAAAGGACACAAGATGCCACCACCTTCCATCCACACCAAACACAAACCCAGACCCTTCCCACAGATGAAACGAAACCACCATCCAATAACAAAACCACGACTGCACCATCTACCGCTACTCCCCACTCCAGCCACCACATGGAGCACACTTACACACGCCAAAAAAACATTGGGAGACCACAGACACGCAGCCAGACCAAAATGAATTCACAAGACACAGGACCTCACTCCACCAAAGCCCAGGATGCTGCCAGAACGCCCATCACCAAGGTCGTTAAGAAACAAAAGGCTAATAGACACACATCCAGCACCTCACCCACACAGGATGTCTCTAAACAGCCATCTAACCCACCAGCAGTTAAGCCCTTAACGATCGCCTCAGCCACACAGCAGATCACAAAAGAACAAACGAACCTACAATCAGCAACAGAGCAAGCAAACCACACACCCAGCAGTATTTATAGAAGGACTTCAACTGAGATCACGCTTTGCTTCAAGAAGAAAGAAGCCAGAACACCAGCCTGAAGATGACGAGTGAGACCTCGTCGAAACGTCGCCAAAACAACCAGATTTCTACACGGAAGAAACCCGAATCCACCCTAACATGCATACCTATACCCGTGAAAATCTACGAAAACATATCTATATATATATATATATATGTGAAATGAAATTCAACAAAATCAGAAAAACAAATAATGCACATGAAAGGCCAAATAGCCAGTGTTCCATGATGTTTAAAGGGGGGGAGGCGAGGGAGGATCTTCTCCAGGAAGAGAAAAAAGATGGAGAGGGGAGTTGAGGAGCTGAAGCTGAAGAAAAAGTATGGACCAAAGGGAAGAAGCCATCAGCCCGGTTGGATGGAAAGGTCACATAGGGGAGCCATGGCTAAGGCCACATACAAACTTGGCCCTTCCAGTCCCATCAGTTATAACGCCATGATATAAAGGCCAGCCCGGCTGGGTCCCAAGTAAAAGCAGCAACCGGACACTCCATCTCAGGTCCTTTCCAGTTAGAGGGTCCATCAACTCCCAATCTCGATGTTACCATACAAATGGAGTGCCTCCTCGGAGTCCAACACATATCCCTGCAAAGAGTAATCCGAGCACAGTTCCCCAGCCAGGTAAGGCTTCCATCTCCGTCCATCTCCGTCCATGATCTCCGGCTCCAACTTGATGTCTCCATCGGCATTCACTGCCTCCAACAATAGTCCAGGGTTGGGCCGCCACCAGCGTCGCCTCCAACCCATGGCGGGCTCTCCAGGCCCAGGTAGGTGCAGTCGGGGGGAAGGGGCTTCATAGTCGCCACCAGGTCCAGCGGCCCCCATGTGGCACAGCGACAGGACCACCTCCATCCACACCCTTGGATGTCATCAGGGAGGGGTCACCGCCGTCATCAAAGCGACTCCGGGGGATGCGCAGACAAGGTTGGGGGGCGGGCAGACCGCTCAGCCACCACCCAAGGTCGAGCTGCCACCTCCTCAACCGGTGAGGACAGCAATGCCCCGCCACCACAATCCACGGCAGAACAAGCCGTGGAAAGCCAGGTCCCCATTCAGGGGCAAACAGTCCGAAGTCCCCGGATCACGGCAAGTAGCGGCGGGTGGTGGGTGAAGCGCCGAGAGGGCGGAACGCCAAGTGGGGCTCCAGCAGCCCAGCGAGCAGCCAGGAGCAGGACGAAGGTAGAGAGAGGGAAGGGGTGCGAAGGACAAGCCCCTCAAACACTGGTGAGGCCATGTAGCCAAAATTAAAAATAAAAGAAGAGAACAAAAGAAATTAAAAGAAGCATGCAGCGCCGCCGCGAAAGACAGCTGCTGCCGCTGCCATCTTGCCTCCCTTCCTCCCTGGCTCCCTGATGTCTTAGAAGGAGGAGCTTAGAGAGCTGGGAATGTTTAGGCTTACAAAAAGAAGGCTGAGAGGGGATATGAGAGCCATGTTTAAATATTTGAAAGGATGTCACATTGAAGAGAGGACTGCTTTGTTTTCCATGACTTCAGAAACTAGGACAGGGGCAATGGTTTCAAACTATAGGAAAAGACATTCCATCTAGGCATGTTCAAACTTCAGCCCTCCAGATGTTTTGGACCACAACTCCCACAGTCCTTTGTCATTGGCAATACAGGCTTGGAATTCTGGGAGTTGTGATCCAAAACATCAGGAGGGCCGAAGTTTGGCCATGCCTGATTCTAAACATTAGGAAGAACCTCATGAAGGCTAGAGCTGTTCAGCAGTGGAATATGCTGCCACAAAGGAGGGTGGTGGAGTCTCCTTCTTTGGAGGTTTTTAAGCAGAGACTGGATGGCCATCTGTCGGGAGTCCTGTGATGGGGGTTCCTGCATGGCAGGGGGTTGGACTAGATGGCCCTTCCAACTCTATGACTCTATGAGAACACTGGTGATCAGTAGCATTATCTCTTATTTATCTCAAACTATTTTAAATAAGGAAACTACTCACTGTGAACAACTGGCTTACATTTTCAAGCCAGAATGTTCTTCATCATTTTTTGTTTTATTTTTTTTTTTATTTTTTTTATTAATGTCATGACACGAGGGCTACGGGAAGACCAGATACCCATTGTGCAACTGACTGGAGAACAAATTTATCTGCAAGGTGGAATGCAGCTGGTATGTTTAAATGTCTGGGGCAGCTCTTGGAGAGAAGCTAACGTGACCTGCCCTCACAAGGTGCAGAACCGTAGTGGGCAATGCGGTCTCATGGGTCTTGTCACAATTGCCAGGCTCAAGAAGACATTTGGGGACCCTTCAGTGCTTCCTTGCGTCGGACTGGAAGAAACTGTCACCGTTTTCTCCAAGAAAGCCTCTGTTCTAGAAGTGGCTATGAAGAAGTATAAAGGTATTGGGGGACTTCTCAAGGCTAATCATCTGGGCTGATCTTACAGTGAGGCATTTGTTCTGGGTAGCCCGTTTTGGAGGCTAACGAGTTCTGCATGGGGAAATAGTGGATGCAGGTCGGGTCAGGCCTAGGGGGTCTAGCTGGGGGCTCTTGTATTTACCACCAGCCTGGCACTGCCCTGAATGGGCCTGCGAGGGCCTTCCTGGGCCATCTGGAGGCCTCAAAAGGGCCTCCCTGCGAACCGGAAGTGACTTCCCGAAAACTGGAAGTGACTTCTGGATCACCAAAAATCATTTCTGAAGCCTATGAGGGACTTTGCCCCCTTACCCCAGGGGGTCTTTTTTCATATAATGTGGTCCCGCAATATAGCGGGACCGCAGTATAAGAATCGCGAAAGGGTGGGGGACCACTGTATTAGGTGCCATCAAGTTCATTGCAACTTAGGACAACCCTTTCTAAGGTTTTCAAGGTGTAAAATACCGGGGCCATCATTTCTCCTTCCTTTCTTCTAGGGCTGCTCTGGGACTGTGCAGTGTGCTCAAGGCTGATTCTTTTATGCTTGTAGCAGATATTATGGGGTTGTATTCGTAACTTCTGGCTCCACAAGTACTGAGGTGTAACAAAATATTTGGCCACTGTCATGGTGTTTATTTTTATTTTATTTTATTTTATTTTATTTTTGCCCCTGAACTGCTGTTCTTCCTATTCCCAATTTCTCTTTGATCTGTAGAATCTGATTGTCAATTTCTAATCTAGGCTCTGGATCTAATACAGGCATTGTAATGTTCTGCTTGTGCATTCCTCTCTATGGGAATATATGAAAGGGCAGAGGGTTTTTTAAAGGAAACAGCACTCATGAGACGTTTTATATATGGCAATATGATTAGATCTGCTGTTCTTTTCTCTTTATCATCCTTTGTCTATAATAGGTCGTCTAGAGCTTGCGCTGGGCAAAGGTAACATTTGCTTATCTATTTGCTTTATAGACCTCCCATCGGGTGACAAGGCCACTCGGGGTGGTTTTACAACAGTGATAAAATACAAACACAATATACAATACAGTAGCACAATAATAGTGAGTTAATACAAATTGGCTTCTGATGAGGAGTAATGTGTATGTCAAAGGAGTGAGTGCTCCACCCTATCCAAACCAGCAGTGGATGCAGTCATAGAATTTGTCCAGAAAGCACAACTGGCTCAGCATTGCAAAGGCAAAGAGAGGCAAATGAAGAAGTTCGATCTTCTCCTCTGCCGGAAAGAGGCAGTTAAAGAGCTTGGCAGGAGGAAGAAGGATGAAGGGACCATGACAGGAGATGTAAAGGACAAATGGGTGAAGAACCTCTCAAACAGGGAACTCACCCAGACAGAGAGAGAGGTCCTATCCAAAGGCCTAAATTTTGCCATCACACCCAAACAGGTTCCTGTTGTGGATTTCATCACAGCGACAGAATCAGCCATCCACAGCAACAATCTGCCAGCAGCAGAAGCAGAACTACTCAGGATAAAAGTCTCTGCTGCATTATCCAGTGCTCAACCACCACCATCCAACCTCACCAGCCAAGAGAGAAGTGCTGTGACATCCCTCAGCAGGGATGAGAGCATCACAATTCTGCCTGCGGACAAAGGAAGGTGCACTGTCGTCCTCAATACGGTGGACTACCACGAGAAGGTTATCACACTTTTAGATGATCAGCATACATATGAAAAACTAAGAAGAGACCCCACCCAGCAATTACAAGAAGAAAGTAATAGAATGCTTAAAACTCTTGGAGCAGGAAAACGCAATTGACAGGGTGACCTACCACCGGTTTATATCCCGGAGAGACAGTCCCCTGCTTTTATGGACTTCCCAAGATCCACAAGCAAGGAATCCCCCTCAGACCTATTGTCAGCAGTATAAATTCAGTGACTTATAACATCGCAAAATACCTGGCAACTATCCTAGCCCCACTGGTTGGACACACGGACCACCACATACACAACTCAGAAGAGTTTGTTTCTAAAGTCAGGGAGCTCAAACTGGATACAGAGGAAACCATGGTATCCTTTGATGTTACATCACTCTTTACCAGCATACCCACCACTGATGCGCTAATAATGGTAAAGAGGAGATTAAGAGAAGACAGCACCCTCACCTCCAGAAGCCGCCTCAACCCAGACCAGATAGGCCTGCTCCTGGACCTGTGTCTGAACACCACATATTTCATGTACAGAGGGGACTTCTACAGACAGAAGCATGGCTGTGCCATGGGTTCCCCAGTGTCACCAATTGTAGCAAACCTATACATGGAAGAAGTGGAGAAGAAGGCACTCAACACCTTCCCAGGGACAACACCATCCCATTGGTTCAGGTATGTAGATGATACCTGGGTTAAAATAAAGACGCAGGAAGTACAGGCCTTTACAGACCACATCAACGCAGTGGATCCTAATATTAAGTTCACTAGGGAAGACACCAAGACAACAGGCTGGCTTTCCTGGATTGTGCAGTCATCATCAGACCTGACCGTGGCCTAGGAGTAGAAGTTTACAGGAAACCCACCCACACAGATCAATACTTACTGTTTGACTCCCACCATCCATTACAACACAAACTAGGAGTCATCAGGACCCTAAGCCACAGAGCAGAGAGCATCCCCACCTCCTCAGAAGCCAAGAAGAAGGAAGACAGGCACCTGAAGACAGCACTTAAGGCCTGTGGATATCCAAGGTGGGCCTTCAACAAAGCAGTGGGCCATCCCAGAAGAACAAGGGATCAGTCTGAGACCCAGACCCGACGGAAGAACCTGGTCATTCCCTACATGGCGGGAGTGTCGGAGAAGCTTAAAAGGATTTTTGGCAAACACCACATCCCTGTTTATTTCAAACCCATGAACACACTAAGGCAGAGACTTGTCCACCCAAAGGATCCGATACCAAACCAAAAAAGGAGCAATATAGTATATGCAGTCCAATGCAGTGAAGAGTGTTCAGACCTCTACATTGGAGAAACTAAACAGCCATTAAACAGAAGAATGGCCCAACATAGGAGAGGTAACAGCTCAGGACCAGAATCAGCAGTACACCTCCATTTGAAGGAAAAAGGCCACTCTTTCAAAGATGAGGATGTACACATATTAGACAAAGAAGAGAGGTGGTTTGAGAGAGGAGTAAGGGAAGCCATTCATGTCAGCATTGAAAATCCCTCCCTCAACAGAGGTGGGGGGCTCCGGCATAGTCTAGCTGCTACTTACCAGGCTGTACTTTCCACAGTACCCAGGCAAATCAAGGAGCCTTCACCACCAGGTCACAGCTAACGACCCATTCTTGATGGGTTTCAGCACCTTAGGCCATTGTTTACCTTAAGGCCATGGACACAACGAGCCTATTCAGGCTTTGTTCATCTTATGAGCCAATCAAGACCAGGGGACAAGAGGTCAAGCTGACTATAAGAAGGTCTCTTGCACTAGCTGTATTCAGACCGATGAAGCTGTTTGGATGAACAGTGAAACGTTTCTATCTCTCAAAAAAAAAGAAGTCCAGTAGCCATGACTCAACTCCCAGATTGATATAATAGCCATAACAGAAACCTGGTTGAATGTCGAGAACCAGTGGGATACAGCAATATCAGGCTGTAAAGCTAGAATAACTAAAGCTAGAATAACTAAAAAATATTGGTATAAGGCCCAAAATAAAGGTGGCATAGGTTTACCAAATGTAAAAAATTATTATTTAGCAAATCAAATAAGGTTTATTGGGGATATTGTGTATAATCCAGAAAGATTAATATGGTGGAAAACGGAATCATCAGAAATAAAGGATAATATTGAAAAATATTTATTTGGTACTATTAAGAAATCAAAGTTAAATGAGATTAATAACCCTTCCTTAGATCTATGTTAAATGCATGGTATATACATAAAAATGTCCCTTGGATTCACCATTGAGATCTGTAACTCAAATGGAGAACTTCCCTATAAATTTGAAAGTTTTTCAAAAGTGTATTTAGGGAGAAACAAGTGATTAGATTGAAAGACTGGATAGGCAAGATGAGAGGGAAAGTACAAATGAAAGAAATTCTTCAATGTAGGGATATATCTTGGTTTAATGGACTGATGCTTGAATAAAGAAAAATAATAAATGTAGAGATTATACAAAATATGAACAATTCTTATTGTTGTATGAGGATACCCAGAAGGAGAATTTAGCAAATTATATAAAATTATTTTGGATTTAGATGAAAATAGGGAAGGATCTGGATCGAAATTAATTAGGGAACAAGACTTTTAAAAAGAAATAAAAGAGGATGATTGGGTTAAAATATGGAGAATGAGAATACTATGTCTGTTAGAATAAAGGAAAATTTCTTTAAAATAAGTTTAAGATGGTATTTGACGCAAGTGAAATTGAATAAAATAAATGCTAATTTTTCTAAGCTCTGTTGGAAATGTGATAATGAGATTGGTACCTTTTTTCATTTGTGGTGGGAATGTAAAACGATACAAAAATTCTGGAAATGTATTTTTAAAGAATTAAGTGACATATTAGAAACGAACATAGAGCCGAGTTCTGAAATTGCTTTGTTATCAATATTTGTTGATAATAATTATGATTTTAAAACTAAAGAGTTGATTACAAATTTGTTGACTGTGGCTAGATTAATAATTGCTAGAAATTGGAATTCTAAATATGAACTATGCTTAGATGACTGTTACAATGAAATATGGAATATTGCTTTAAATGATAAATTGTCATGTACTTTAAAGATTAAAAAGGAGAGTTAAAAGAGTTATTTTTATGATATATGGGGTGGATTTATTGAATATGTGCTTGTAAGAGATAAGGGTAAGGCTTCCGGGCAACAATCAAATTTGTTCTGGAGGGGAGGATAATGACTGTAAATAAGAAGAGTGATCCTGCTGGTGAAGGGTGCACTATTGTTGATGTTTTGTCTTTTTTGTAATTTGTATTGGGTATATTTTTGTATTCTGTATAAAAAAATAACAATGAAGGGGGGAAAGGCTATAAACTCTATAGAAGGGATAGAGAGGGGCGGGTTGGAGAGGGAGTGGCCATCTATGTCAAAGAAGAGGTAAAATCCAGCAGAATGGAGATTGATGGTGGGTCTGACTCCACCATAGAATTACTGTGGGTTGAACTACCAGGTCCAAGGAGCTATGTGATAATGGGAGGGGGGGAGGGTATCGTCCACCAGATCAAAAACTTGAGGGGGATCTTGAAATGAGGAGACAAATCATGGAGGTGTCTAAGGGCGTTTATACACGACCCCTAAGCTCCGCCGCAAATGGCTGCAAGGTCCGGACCTTTAAAATGTTTACCCACCAGCTCCGGACTTTGCAGACAATTAAGTGCGACCCCGTCCACTTTAGCGCGACCAAACAACAGTTTTCTTGTACCTGGTCTTTGATGGTGACAAATATTTGATCCGGTGTAAGGATAGTGAGTGCGGGGCTCTCCTGGCTTCTGTTTGTTCTTTTTTTTTTGCGCCCCACCCCTTTAAGAGATCTGAATGCTGCCCGGAACAAAACGGAGGTAAACCGGCAGTCTTTGCTTTCTTTTTTCTCCGTCCCTCAGGCAGTCAGCAACCAGGAAGTGCCGAGGGGGGTGGGGACAGAGGAAGACAGAGGAAGAGCGACGAACCCCTAAGATCTCTGGTCCGAATTTAAGTGGCCAGCGGATCTTAGGGGTCGTGTAAAAAGGCCCTAAGAGGGACAGGATAGTAATCATGGGGGACTTCAGTTATCCCCACATTGGCTGGGACAATGTGAGCTCGGGACAAGAAAGAGAAACCAGGTTTCTCGACATGCTGAATGATTGTGCCTTAGAGGAACTTGTCATGGAGCCCACCCGAGAACAGGCAACTCTGGATCTAATACTGTGTGATACTCAGGACGTGGTCAGGGATGTGAATGTCACTGAGCCTCTCGGGAACAGTGACCAGGCTGCAGTCTCCTTTGCCATGCATATTGGGGGAAGAGTGTCAAGCAAGTCAGGCATAAAAACCCTTGATTTCTGAAGAGCAAACTTCCCTCAGCTGAGGAAACTAGTTAGAAGGCAATTGAAATGGAAGGTTAAAAGAATCCAATCTCTCCAGACTGGATGGAGGATGTTTAGAACAAAGGTAATAGAGGCCCAGCAGAAGTGCATACCACAAAGAAAGAAGAGCTCATTTAAGTCCAAGAGGGTGCCGGCATGGTTAACAAGTGGCGTTAGAGAGGCTCTAAAGAGCAAGGAAAGGTCTTTCCGTAAATGGAAATCCTCCCCAAATGAAGAAAATAAAAAGAAACACAAACTCTGGCAATGTAAGAAGATGATAAGAAAGGCAAAAGAAAGACTTTGAGGAACACCTGGCTAGCAATATAAAGGGAAATAATGAAAACTTCTTTAAATATGTTAGAAGTAGAAAGCCTGACAGAAAACCAGTTGGACCTCTGGATGGTGTGGGAGGAAAGGGGGAGGTTAAGGAGGATTTGGAAATTGCAGAGAAATTAAATGAGTTATTTGCATCTGTCTTCACGACAGAAGACCTTGGGCAGATTCTGCTGCCTGAATTGAAGATCAACAAGTCACCGGGCACAGATAGAATCCACCCAAGGGTTATTAGGGAACTGAGAAAGGAAATTGTGGATCTCTTAACGGTAATATGCAACTTGTCTCTTAAAATGACCACAGTGCCAGAGGACTGGAGGATAGCGGTTGTCACACCAATTTTTTAAAAAGGAGGGAGGGGGGACCCGGGAAACTAGGCCAGTTAGCCTTATGTCAGTCCCAGGGAAAATGGTGGAAAGCCTCATCCAAGAGAATATCTTAAAACACATAGAACAAACCTTGCTGAGAGAAATTCAGCATGGCTTCTGTAAGGGCAAGTCTTGCCTGACAAATCTTATGGAATTCTTTGAAAAGGTCAACAGGCATGTGGATTTGGGTGAACCAGTGGATAATTGTCTATCTGGATTTTCAGAAGGCTTTTGACACAGTCCCTCACCAAAGGCTGCTGAGAAAATTGCACAGCCAGGGGATAAGAGGGCAGGTCCTCTTATGGATTGAGAACTGGTTGAGATCCAGGATACAAAGCGTAGGTGTCAATGGGCAATTTTCACAATGGAGAGAGCTGAAAAGCGGTGTGCCCCAGGGCTCTGTCCTGGGACTGTTGCTTTTCAGTCTGTTCATAAATGACCTAGAGACAGGGATAAGCAGTGAGGTGGCCAAGTTTGTGGATGACACTAAACTTTTCTGTGTGGTAAAAAACAGAGAAGATTGTGAAGAGCTCCAGAAGGATCTCTCCAAAGTGGGGGAACGGGCTGCGAAATGGCAAATGCGTTTCAATGTAGCAAAATGTAAAGTAATGCATATTGGGGCAAAAAATCAAAACTTTATCTATCAACTCATGGGCTCTGAGCTATCCCTGACAGATCAGGAAAGAGATCTTGGTGTGCTGGTGGACAGCTCAATGGCACTTCAATACATGCTAGGGATTATCAAAAAGGGGATTGAAAATACAACAGCCAACATTATAATGCCATTATACAAAGCGATAGTAAGGCCGCACCTGGAGTATTGCGTACAATTGTGGTCCCCGGATCTCAAAAAAGACAGTGGAACTGGAAAAGGTGCAGAAGAGAGCGACTAAAATGATTACTGGGCTGGGGCACCTCCCTTATGAGGAAAGGCTAAAACATTTGGGCCTCTTTAGTCTGGAAAAAAGGCGCTTGAGGGGGGATATGATTGAGACATACAAAATAATGCAGGGTATGAGTAAAGTGGATAGAGGGAAGCTCTTCTCCCTCTCCCAAAATACCAGAACTAGGGGACATACACTCAAATTGAGGGCTGGGAGAGTAAGAGCATACAAAAGAAAATATTTTTTCACCCAGCGTGTTGTTAGTCTGCGGAACTCCCTGCCACAGGATGTGGTGATGGCATCTGGCCTGGATGCCTTCAAAAGAGGATTGGACAGATTCCTGGAGGAAAAGTCCATCACAGGTTACATGCCATGATGGAGATGTGTCATTTCCAGGCTTAAAACCAGGGTACTTCAAGGGCCAGATGCAAGGGAGTAGTATCAGGAGACAGATATCTAGTCTCATGCGCTCCCAGACAGATCTGGTGGGGCCACTGTGAGATACAGGAAGCTGGACTAGATGGGCCTTTGGCCTGATCCAGCATGGCTCTTCTTATGTTCTTATGATGCAGACAAGGTTCTTAGGAAAGCTCCTGGGGAATCTACAGGGTGTTTGTAATTTGCTACAGCCAAAATTCAAAGAAACAAAGCAAAACAAAAGACAAAAACGTGTGGCGCCTTATCTCTTATAGGAAGAAAGTAAAAGGCGGAACTTGACGGAACTCCCTGATTTCATATGATTTTTACATGGGATCTTTCCCAAATCAACATCAACTCACAATCACAAATCCATTCATGGCCAACTATTGCACAAGAATGATCACGTATCCTCCAGCGCATGGCTCGGCAGTGGCGCAAAAACATGGTTCCATCGCACGGAACCATCTGATTTCATATGATTTTTACATTGGATCGTGATGAATCCACTATCATATACAGAGCCGATTTCAGCCCACAGATTGCACAACAAAAATCATGGGTCCATCAGCGCATGGCTCCACAGTGGCGCAAAAACATGGTTCCAAGGCACGGAACGACACGGAACTACCTGATTTTTACCCAGGATCAATTCCAAAACACTATTGAATCCTAGGCCCCATCCATACACACAGACTGCACACCCGAAATCAGGCGTCCGTCAGCGCATGGCTCTGGAGTGGCGCAAAAACATGGTTCCAAGGCACGGAACCACACAGAACTACCTGATTTTTACCCAGGATCAACTCCAAACCAGTATCGCATCCTAGGTCCCATCCATACACACAGACTGCACACCCGAAATCAGGCGTCCATCAGCACATGGCTCTGCAGTAGCGCAAAAATATGGTTCCAAGGCACGGAACCACACGGAACTTCCTGATTTTTACCCAGGATCAACTCCAAACCACTATCACATCCTAGGCCCCATCCATACACACAGACTGCACACCCGAAATCAGGCGTCCGTCAGCGCATGGCTCTGCAGTGGCGCAAAAACATGGTTCCAAGGCACGGAACCACACAGAACTACCTGATTTTTACCCAGGATCAACTCCAAACCAGTATCGCATCCTAGGTCCCATCCATACACACAGACTGCACACCCGAAATCAGGCGTCCATCAGCGCATGGCTCTGCAGTAGCGCAAAAATATGGTTCCAAGGCACGGAACCACACGGAACTCCCTGATTTTTACGCAGGATCAACTACAAAACACTATCACGTCCTAGGCCCCATCCATACACATAGACTGCACATCCGAAATCTGGCGTCCGTCAGCGCATGCCTCCACAGTGGTGCAAAAACATGGTTCCAAGGCACGGAACCACATGGAACTCCCTGATTTTTACCCAGGATCAACTCCAAAACACTATCACATCCTAGGCCCCATCCATACACACAGACTGCACACCCGAAATCAGGCGTCCGTCAGCGCATGGCTCTGCAGTGGCGCAAAAATATGGTTCCAAGGCACGGAACCACACGGAACTACCTGATTTTTACCCAGGATCAACTCCAAAACACTATCACGTCCAAGGCCCCATCCATACACAAAGACTGCACACCCGAAAGCAGGGATCCGTCAGTGCATGGTCCTGCAATGGTGCAAAAACATGGTTCCAAGGCACGGAACCAGACGGAACTACATGATTTTTACCCGGGATCAGCTCCAAAACACTATCACATCCTAGGCCCCATCCATACACACAGACTGCACACCCGAAATCAGGCGTCTGTCAGCGCATGGCCCTGCAGTGGTGCAAAAACATGGTTCCAAGGCACGGAACCACACGGAACTCCCTGATTTTTACCCAGGATCAACTCCAAAACACTATCACAACCTAGGCCCCATCCATACACAAAGTCTGCACACCCGAAAGCACGGATCCGTCAGCGCATGCCCCTGCAGTGGCGCAAAAACATGCTTCCAAGGCACGGAACCACACGGAACTACCTGATTTTTACCCAGGATCAACTCCAAAACACTATCACATCCTAGGCCCCATCCATACACACAGACTGCACACCCGAAATCAGGGGTCCGTCGGCGCATGGCTCCACAGCGGCGCAAAAACGGGTCTGGGTAAAAGGCAGAACTTGACGGAACTCCCTGATTTTTACCCAGGACCAACTCCAAAACACTATCACATCCTAGGCCCCATCCATCCACACAGACTGCACACCCGAAATCAGGCGTCCGTCAGCGCATGGCTCTGCAGTGGCGCAAAAATATGGTTCCAAGGCACGGAACCACACGAAACTACATGATTTTTACCCGGGATCATCTCGTAAACCATATCAGATGCTAGGCCCCATCCATACACACAGACTGCACACCCTAAATCAGGCGTCTGTCAGCGCATGGCCCTGCAGTGGTGCAAAAACATGGTTCCAAGGCACGGAACCACACGAAACTACATGATTTTTACCCGGGATCAGCTCCAAAACACTATCACATCCTAGGCCCCATCCATACACACAGACTGCACACCCAAAATCAGGCGTCTGTCAGCGCATGGCCCTGCAGTGGCACATAAACATGGTTCCAAGGTACGGAACCACACGGAAATGCAGGTTACTTACCTGTAAG
Source organism: Phrynocephalus vlangalii (assembly GCA_037367305.1). NCBI lineage: Eukaryota > Metazoa > Chordata > Lepidosauria > Squamata > Agamidae > Phrynocephalus > Phrynocephalus vlangalii. The sequence goes on from JAWVWN010000902.1 coordinate 20,113, forward strand.
TTAAGTTCTTTGAGTGGACCTCTGTGAATACACACAATGGGTCTTCGCGCCTGCGCGCTTGAGTTCCCATTCGTTCCAAGCTTAAGGCTTACAAGCCCCTCCCCTCCATGCGCATGCTCACCGATCTCCCGCCTTGCTGACTCAGTTCCCCCCTGGTCCGTCGCTGACCCTTTGAGAGTACAACGAGCCATGACGGAGATAAGTGAAGCGGGTAGGTGGTGTATATTCACAGAGGTCCACTCGAAGAACTTAACTTACAGGTAAGTAACATGCATTTCTTCTTTGTGGATTCTGTGAATCCACACATAGCGTGACTGGCAAGCTGACTTACCGGTGGAGGGTAGTCATGGTAGCACAATTGTCAAAACTGCTTTGCCAAATGCGGCTGATCTCTGCGTCCTGACATCTAGCTTGTAGTGCCTCAGGAACGTAGATGGTCGAGACCAGGTAGCCGCTTTGCATATGTCTTCCAGGGGCACTCCTTTTAGGAAAGCTGTGGAGGAGGCTACTACTCTTGTAGAGCGTGCCTGAGGCATGACAGGTAGGGAGACATGCGCAGTGGTGTAAGCCATTTTGATAGTTGTAACAATCCATCTGGAGATGGATTGAGGGGATACCTGATGACCTCGAGATGGTGCCGAGGTCCGGATAAAGAGCTTGTGTGTCTTTCTAACGGAAGCTGTTCTGGAAGTATAAAAGTGGAGAGCTCTTTTGACGTCGAGGGAGTGAAGCTTTCTCTCGAGGTGAGTACTTGGGTTTGGGAAGAAGGTCGGTAGAATAAGTGGCTGAGACACGTGGAAGGATGACACTATCTTCGGTAAGAAATAGATGTCCGGCCGAAGTTCCACTCTGTCATGATGGAATTTGAGGAACTGTGGGTCCGCTCTGAGCGCAGCGAGTTCTGAAGCTCATCTGGCTGATGTGATTGCCACTAGAAAAGCTGTTTTTAAGGTAAGTAAGTACAGAGACGTGGTCGCCATAGGTTCAGGTAGTTAGACAGTTCAGTACCAGGAAGAGAGACCATTGTGGTGTCAGGGCTCTATGTTGTGGACTTAGGTTAGCGATGCCTTGTAGGAACCTCTTAAGTTTAGGATGAATAAACAATGCTGCCGCCTCCGAATCAGGTGGTTGATGTGCCACTACGGCTGCAGTGTAGACTCTTAAGGTAGATAAGGATAGTCTTCTGTTGAAGAGCAAGAAGAGGAATTCTAGGAGGACCTGAATGTTAGTTGGACTCGAGGGTTGAGAGTTGGCTCGAGTGAAATGTAGGAAGGATGCGCACTTATGTGCATATAGTGTATTTGTAGACTTCTTCCTGGAGCTTGTGTGTGCATCTGTAATTGTTAGCAGATGTACCATGCCATCAGGTGGAGAGTTAGGACGTCTGGGTGTCTGACTTGGCCCTGGTGTTGTGTCAGGAGATCAGGCGTTGATGTCAGCCTGATAGAGTCGATCGCCATTGTTTGTAAGACTTGAAACCATGGCTGTCTTGGCCACCACGGAGCCAGCAGTATGACATGGGCTCCGTGGTGCCTGATCTTCATCAGCATTCTCTGGATGAGTGGTATTGGTGGGAACGCGTAGAGAAGACCCGGGGGCCAGCTGGTGGCAAAGGCATCTCCCTGTGAGTGTTTGCCTATTCCTGCTCTGGAGCAGTACAAGCTGCATTTGGTGTTGGCTTGAGATGCAAATAGATCCATGGTTGGGGTGGCCCACCTGGTGCAGAGGATCTGAAACGCTGTCTCTGAGAGGCTCCACTCGTGGTTGTCGTGGGTGAGGCGGCTCAGTTCATCTGCCGCCACATTGTTGTATGACGCAATATGTATGGCTATTGGGTGAATGTCCTTGGCTATGCACCATCTCCAAAGTTTGAGGGTGAGGTGCAGTAGAGATTTCGAGTGAGTTCCTCCTTGCTTGTTCAAGTAATAAAGTGCTGTAGTATTGTCTGTTATTACTTGGACCGTCTTGTGTGCAAGGAGGAGTTCGAATGCCTTGAGGGCTTTGAAAATGGCAAGGAGTTCTAGGTAGTTGATATGATGGGCTTGCTCCTTGAGTGTCCACCTGTGATGGATCGAGAGGTGGTTGCAGGTGGCACCCCATCCCGTCGTACTGGCATCTGTGGTTACCTGGATGGACGGGTAACGCTGTTTGAAGGGCCTTCCCGTTCTTAGATTGCGGGAGGACTTCCACCACCTTAGGCTGGTGAGGAGGGCGGAGGTGACTCTGAGCCGTTTGGAGGGGTTGTCGCGGTGAGGTCAAAACTGGGCTAGAAGCCATGAGGTCTCGTGCGGAGTCTGGCGTGTGGGATGATAGCTGTAGTTGAGGCCATCAGGCCTAATAAGCGTTGGGCCTGATGTGCAGATACCTTTGTGGAGTCCAGAAAGGGGCCTAGGATGTGATACTGGTTTGGAGCTGCTCCTGGGTAAAAATCAGGGAGTTCCATGTGGTTCTGTGCCTTGGAACCATGTTTTTGCGCCACTGCAGAGCCATGCGCCGACGGACGCCTGATTTCAGATGTGCAGTCTGTGTGTATGGATGGGGCCTAGGATGTGATAGTGTTTTGGAGTTGATCCTGGGTAAAAATCAGGGAGTTCCGTCAAGTTCCGCCTTTTACCCAGACCCGTTTTTGCACCGCTGTGGAGCCATGCGCCGACGGACCCCTGATTTCGGGTGTGCAGTCTGTGTGTATGGATGGGGCCTAGGATGTGATAGTGTTTTGGAGTTGATCCTGGGTAAAAATCAGGTAGTTCCGTGTGGTTCCGTGCCTTGGAACCATGTTTTTGAACCACTGCAGGGCCATGCGCTGACGGATCCCTGATTTCGGGTGTGCAGTCTTTGTGTATGGATGGGGCCTAGGATGTGATAGTGGTTTGGAGTTGATCCCGGGTAAAAATCATGTAGTTCCGTGTGGTTCCGTGCCTTGGAACCATGTTTTTGCGCCACTGCAGGACCATGCACTGACGGGTGTGCAGTCTGTGTGTATGGATGGGGCCTAGGATGTGATAGTGGTTTGGAGTTGATCCCGGGTAAAAATCATGTAGTTTCGTGTGGTTCCGTGCCTTGGAACCATATTTTTGCGCCACTGCAGAGCCATGCGCTGACGGATCCCTGATTTCGAATGTGCAGTCTGTGTGTATGGATGGGGCCTAGGATGTGATAGTGTTTTGGAGTTGATCTTGGGTAAAAATCAGGGAGTTCCGTCAAGTTCCGCCTTTTACCCAGACCAGTTTTTGCGCTGCTGTGGAGCCATGCGCTGACGGACCCCTGATTTCGAGTGTGCAGTCTGTGTGTATGGATGGGGCCTAGGATGTGATAGTGTTTTGGAGTTGATCCTGGGTAAAAATCAGGGAGTTCCGTGTGGTTCCGTGCCTTGGAACCATGTTTAGCGCCACTGTGGAGCCATGCGCTGACGGACCTCTGATTTCGAGTGTGCAGTCTGTGTGTATGGATGGGGCCTAGGATGTGATAGTGTTTTGGAGTTGATCCTGGGTAAAAATCAGGTTGTTCCGTGTGGTTCCGTGCCTTGGAACCATGTTTTTGCGCCACTGCAGGGGCATGCGCTGACGGATCCGTGCTTTCGGGTGTGCAGTCTTTGTGTATGGATGGGGCCTAGGTTGTGATAGTGTTTTGGAGTTGATCCTGGGTAAAAATCAGGGAGTTCCGTGTGGTTCCGTGCCTTGGAACCATGTTTTTGTACCACTGCAGGGCCATGCGCTGACAGACGCCTGATTTCGGGTGTGCAGTCTGTGTGTATGGATGGGGCCTAGGATGTGATAGTGTTTTGGAGCTGATCCCGGGTAAAAATCATGTAGTTCCGTGTGGTTCCGTGCCTTGGAACCATGTTTTTGCGCCACTGCAGGACCATGCACTGACGGATCCCTGCTTTCGGGTGTGCAGTCTTTGTGTATGGATGGGGCCTTGGACGTGATAGTGTTTTGGAGTTGATCCTGGGTAAAAATCAGGTAGTTCCGTGTGGTTCCGTGCCTTGGAACCATGTTTTTGCGCCACTGCAGAGCCATGCGCCGACGCACGCCTGATTTCGGATGTGCAGTCTGTGTGTATGGAAGGGGCCTAGGTTGTGATAGTGTTTTGGGGTTGATCCTGGGTAAAAATCATGTAGTTCCATGTGGTTCCGTGCCTTGGAACCATGTTTTTGCGCCACTGCAGGGCCATGCACTGACGGACGCCTGATTTCGGGTGTGCAGTCTGTGTGTATGAATGGGGCCTAGGATGTGATAGTAGTTTGGAGTTGATCCCGGGTAAAAATCATGTAGTTCCGTGTGGTTCCGTGCCTTGGAACCATGTTTTTGCGCCACTGCAGGGGCATGCGCTGACGGATCCGTGCTTTCGGGTGTGCAGTCTTTGTGTATGGATGGGGCCTAGGACGTAATAGTGTTTTGTAGTTGAACCTGGGTAAAAATCAGGTAGTTCCATGTGGTTCCGTGCCTTGGAACCATGTTTTTGCGCCACTGCAGAGCCATGCGCCGACGGACGCCTGATTTCGGATGTGCAGTCTGTGTGTATGGATGGGGCCTAGGATGTGATAGTGTTTTGGAGTTGATCCTGGGTAAAAATCAGGGAGTTCCGTCAAGTTCCACCTTTTACTCAGACCCGTTTTTGCGCCGCTGTGGAGCCATGCGCTGACGGATCCCTGATTTCGGGTGTGCAGTCTGTGTGTATGGATGGGGCCTAGGATGTGATAGTGTTTTGGAGTTGATCCTGGGTAAAAATCAGGGAGTTCCGTGTGGTTCCGTGTCTTGGAGCAATGTTTTTGCACCACTGCAGGGCCATGCGCTGACGGACGCCTGATTTCGGGTGTGCAGTCTGTGTGTATGGATGGGGCCTAGGATGTGATAGTGTTTTGGAGTTGATCCTGGGTAAAAATCAGGGAATTCCGTGTGGTTCCATGCCTTGGAACCATGTTTTTGCGCCACTCTGGAGCCATGCGCTGATGGACCCGTGATTTTTGTTGTGCAATCTGTGGATTGAAATGGGCTCTATATATGATAGTGGATTTATCATGATCCAATGTAAAAATCATATGAAATCAGATGGTTCCGTGCAATGGAACCATGTTTTTGCGCCACTGCCGAGCCATGCGCTGGAGGAAACGTGATTATTCTTGTGTAATAGTTGACCATGAATGGGATGTGTGATTTAATGGTGATTTGGGAAGGATCCCATGTAAAAATCATATGAAATCAGGGAGTTCCGTCAAGTTCCGCCTTTTACCCAGACCCTCTCTTATATAAGCTTTCCTGGATTTCTTCCGACATATACCAGCAGAATGAAAGACAATGGAATACCAGTGTCATACAAAATATTCATTGGCTCTTTTAATGTAGGGCACATACATAATATGTTTGGAACTGACTCAGCTATCCCTGTTTCTGTATGATCTTCCCAGAGTCCCCCTCCCCACTCAATCCGCCTTGACCTCGTTCTAGTCCCCTGGGACTCATTTTAATGGTTCAAGTTTTAACTACAGAGCAGATTCCAGGGAGTCAAAAGAGACGTCGGAACGGCGGAAATCGAAGGGGAAACGAGGTTTTCGTTCTAGCTAGCGTTTACGCACGCGAGCAGACAACGTGGGCGGGGTGAAGGATCCTCCGATTGCTTTTAGGCTGCCAGGAAAACCAGGGGTAGAAGACAGGGGAAAGTGGCATAATAGCCACATGCGCGTGATATTTTTCTTTTGACAAGTTCAAAGGCGAATGGACATCTGGTCACCAATCCAAGACGACGCTGTGTGGACCAACTGGCGCTGTTTTTCTTTTTAAGCCTGAGATACAAATGTTCCCAATCCTAGCTTTTTTTGAGATCCTGTTCCAGTTCTTCGTCTGAACTTTTGCCTAGGTTTCTGCTCCGCTAATGCTGAAAAGCGGAGAAACGAAACTTAACTTTCTTCCCACTGCCTTCTGCCGCCGCCGCCGCCGCCGGAAGCCATGGCGAGTGAGAGCCCGGTCCAGGATCTCTGCGAGGAAATAACTTGTCCCATTTGCCTGGAGTATTTCAAAGATCCGGTGACCGTCGACTGCGGGCACAATTTCTGCCAGGCTTGCATCACCCAGTGCTGGGGGGAACCCGGCGGAGATGCCAGCTGCCCTCAATGCAGGGAACCTTGCCAGCCCAGAAGTTTGAAGCCCAGCCGGCAGCTGGCAAGTATTGTGGAGATCGCCAAGAAATTCCGTCTCCAGATGACCCGAGGGGCAGAAGCTTTGGGACGGGTTTGCGGGAGACACCAGGAGCCCCTGAAGCTCTTCTGCGAATACGACCAAGCTCTGATCTGTGTGGTGTGTGACAAATCCAAAGAGCACAGGGCGCATAAGGTGATTCCCAAGGAGGAAGCGTTGGAAGAATACAAGGTAAGACATTAAAGCAGCCATGTCCAAACTTCAGCCCTCCAGATGTTTTGGACCACAACTCCCATGGTCCTTGGTCATTGGCAATGCAGGCTTGGAATTCTGGGAGTTGTGGTCCAAAACATCAGGAGGGCCGAAGTTTGGATATGCCTGCATTAAAGGGAAATAGAGACTCATGAGGACTTGGCCTCTCCTCCTCTGAAAGGGGCTGGACTCTTTCCCCCCTGAGCGTTCAGTATGAAGTCATACAGAGAGCAAGTTTACTAGTTTTCCCCCTTGTTTAGTTGTAAGGATGCAGGAACGAGTCTGGCGCTACTATTAGGCAGGGTAAAGCACTTGCACAATAAGAAATACCATCTGCTGCAGGCTATCTTTCAAGGAAAAATAGACGGGAAGCGTGGCCCTGGGCGTAGAAGAACATTCTGGGTTAAGAACTTAAGCCCCTAGTCCAGGCATGTCCAAACTTCGACCCTCCTGATGTTTTGGACCACAACTCCCAGAATTCCAAGCCTGTATTTCCAATGGCAACGGACTGTGGGAGTTGTGGTCCAAAACATCTGGAGGGCTGAAGTTTGGATATGCCTGGACTAGCCCATAGTGAGCACAGCGACTTTGTTTAGAATAGCCTTAGATAGAAACCAGTTCAGGCTTCATGGCACTTGGTGAAGAAGAAGAACTTACAACATGTGATAAATGGTGGGAGGAGGTGGTGATGGCAACCTTTTCTCCGCCCCGCCCCCTTTGTTTCGAGGATACCTACGCTGATGGGGTCCCACCACCTGTCTGCTGCCCCCAGTGTGCTAGAACAGTGGTTGCCAACCTTGGGTCACCCAGGTGTCCTTGGACTGCCCTTCCCAGAAGCCTTGAAGAGCCCCATGGGGCAGTGGTTAAATGCTTGTACTGCAGGTAAACCTGTGCTCAGGACCCGGGGTTCAATCCCAGGTAGCCGGCTCATGGTTGACTCAACCTTCCATCCTTCCAAGGTCGGTAAAATGAGTACCCAGCTTGCTCGGTGGGGGGGGGGGACACACAATGTGTAGCCTGCATACTGTAATTGAAACTGTAAACCACCCAGAGACTGCTTGGAAGTGGTATGGGGCAATATAGAAGCAGAACACTTTGCTTTCGCCTCCAGCTGTGCTGGCGGAGGGTTGAAGTCCAAGAGCAACTGCGTTGTCAAAGGTCAGGAACCACTGTCCTAGAGGACACTGACCCCCTCACCCATGCTGAAAAGTAGATCCCTGGCTGGCTTCTCCGTTAATACTGCTCGAGGTGGGCCTTGTTATTTCTTTCAGGCAGCCGGGCCTCTGGGTGGTTTTGCCAATGAAACAAATGCAGAGACTTCTGTAAGCCACTCTCAGTTCCTTGAAAGAGTGTGGCCAGGCTAGCTCCTCTTTCGGAGCGAGTAGAAGTGATGGGCGTTCATAAAAAGAAAATCCCCCAGCTCTCTGTGAGCCAAGAGAATTAAAACATAGTAAGAACATAAGAACCGCCTTGCTGGAACAGGCCACAGCCCATCCAGTCCAGCATTTTGTCCCACACAGTGGCTCACCCTGTGCATATGTACAAAGACAATACATTTCTATTCTGTTCTCTGCCCTGACAGTTACGGGTGTTATTTCTCTTGCTTCCATTGTGAACGAAAGTCATCTTTTTGGCCGTTTGTTTGTTTTGGCAGGACAAAATCCTGAGTCACTTAGAATTTCTGAACAAAGAGAGAGAGAGAATCCTCGTTTCAAAACAGAACGTGGGGAGAGAAGGCCAGAACTTACTGGTAGGTAGACTGGCAGAGCTGATTCCCTCTGTCGGGAGGGCTTTTGCAGTGCATGGTGTGTGAAACGTACTTTCATGCTCCTATTTTGTGACCTTTTAATATCTTTTTATTTACTCTCTCATGTTGTTCTTAGCACAGCCCCAGTCAACCACGGCAGTTCTCACACTAATACTTCAGAAAGGAAAAAACCCATAAACCCACCGAATAGACTTTTCATAGGAATGGCCAGGAAGGCATAGAATGGGAATGAGTGTGACTAGTTAAATAAGACATGAGACAGAATGCATGGATGGATGGAGTCAGATGAGGATATGATCACATGAGGAAACAGATCACAGTTCAAACTGTTGGTGGTGCAGCCCAGTTCCATCTATTTCCTGGCAATCACATGACATACAGAACATGTTCAACCTCCAGTGGCCTTCTTCCTGCCAGGAAAAGCAGGGGCAGACAGCATGGGAAAGCGGAATAATAGTTTGACTACTGACACAACTTTTACCAGGCCTGCATCATCAAGCATTGGATGATGTATCACCCAGGGGAGCAAACTGGTCACAACTGTAGAGCTTCTCCTTTTAGGGGATGAGGTGCTGTGATTCCACAGCAGATGGAAGAATCACGTAAGGAGAGGTTTCCCCCTTTAAAGCCACCCTTTCTGGTACAAACAAGGGCAGGCTTTTTAAACCATCGAATTGTTATCTGAATTAAGTTGGGCAGCTGGGAAAAGAGAAAAGTTGATTAGAGATTTTGAAAAAAAAAAGAGTTAATATAATTTTAAGCATTTTTATCATTTATGTAGCTGCTCTCATACTGGATTGTTTAAATATTTATTGCACATTTTGCATTTATTGATTGTGATTCTCCAATAAATGTGATCATCCTGCAATTAAAAACAGATTTAGGAGGCACAATTCATGGAGAATAATATCTGGCACCCCACAACTCCCCTTTTCCCCTCATTCAATTTCTGCATTGCAGATACAGACAAAAGTAGAGAGAGAGAAAATTGTGGCTGAGTTTAAGCAGTTGCACCAATTTCTGGAAGAGCAAGAAGCCGGCCTGCTGGCTAAACTGAAAGATCTGGAGGATGAGATCAAAGCCACCGAAAATAAACACATGGCAAAGCTGTCGGACGAAATGTCCTCTATGGAGAACCTTGTCAGAGTGATAGAAGAGAAACAGAAGCAACCAGCTGATGAATTGTTGCAGGTGAGAGCAAGAGAAACAATCCAGGTTGGCCTCTAGGCACAGAGAGAGAGAGGGTGTTTATACACGACCCCTAAGCTCCGCCGCAAATGGCTGCAAGGTCCGGACCTTAAAAATGTTTACCCACCAGCTCCAGACTTTGCAGACAATTAAGTGCGACCCCGCCCACCTAAGCGCAACCAAACAGCAGTTTTCTTGTACCTGCTTTTTGGATGTGACAAATATTTGATCCGGTGTAAGGATAGTGAGTGCGGGGCTCTCCTGGCTTCTGTTTGTTCTTTTTTTGCGCCCCGCCCCTTTAAGAGATCTGAATGCTGCCGGGAACAGAATGGAGGTAAACCGGCATTCTTTTCTTTCTTTTTTTCTCCCTCCCTCAGGCAGCCAGCAACCAGGAAGTGCCGAGGGGGGTGGGGACAGAGGAAGAGCGACGAACCCCTAAGATCTCTGGTCCGAATTTAAGTGGCCAGCGGATCTTAGGGGTCGTGTAAAAAGGCCCAGAGAGAGAGAGAGAGAAATGCTTCCCAGTGGATGGCCCCTCAGTCATGAAGTAAGGAACAGATAATTCTGTTACTCAACAGGAGTAATAGAAGAGGAGCCAGAATAGACTGGCAGAGGGATTGTTTCTTTGGGAGCTGGGGTAAAGTGTAGATTTAAGCCTGAACCCAAATGTTTTGTGTCAGTGTGTGCATCCTCATCGGGGCCGCTACTTGTAAAAACAAGGTTTGAAGTTTATCACATCATACACAGTGTGGACAAAGTAGAGAAGGAAAAGTTGTTTTCCCTATCACACAACACTAGAACTAGGGGGCATTCCATGACACTTTGGGTTGCTAGATCTCAAACAAATAAGAGGAAGTACTTTTTCCCTGGTCTGTGGAACTCCCTGCCAGAAGAAGTGGGGACAGCTGTCAGCCTTGACGGCTTTATGAAAGGATTGGACAGGTTGATGGAGAACAAAGGGTATCAGTGGCTATCATTCTGGATGCCTAAGGACAACCTCTGGGTTGGAGAGATAGGCAGGATATTTCTCAATGCCGTTTGCGGGGAATCATAAGCAGGTGAAGGCATCTGCTTGGGAATACCCTGAAGCAACTGGTGTGAGCCACTGTGTGAGACAGAATGCTGGACTGGATGGGCTGTGGCCTGTTCCAGCAAAGGCTGTTCTTATGTAAGGTCTGACAGGGTTGGGGATGATGGGGGAACAATCAAGCTGGTGTGTGTGAGGATGACTGGGCTAAGGAGTTGACTGGGTGGGTTGGCTGGTGGGAGGGATTGTCAAGCTGGTGGTGTTTGTGCTCGTGGAAGGTGATCAGGTGGGAGAAGAAGGTGGCAGGCTGGCAGAGGGCTCGTGGCAGTGATTGGGTTTGCATGAGGATGACTTGACTGGCAGGGGGAATCTGTATTGTGGACAGAATGGGCAGGGTAACGGGGTGGTGGGAGTTGAATAGGTAGTAAAAAAGGTAGCAGGCTGGTGGATGAGCGAGGTGGACAGCTGGTACTGGAACGATGGGGCTGGCATGGGCAACTGGTTTGGCAGGCGAGGAATGCTCCCACCCCCCGCGCTGCTGTCCAACACACACACATGTGGAGTCGATTCCAATGAATGTTCCACCTGCAATCAATGGGCTTCTGGCAGAGAAGAATAAAAACTTGCTCCCTGGACACACTACTCCAGGGGTGTCCAAACTTCGGCCCTCCTGATGTTTTGGACCACAAGTCCCAGAATTCTAAGCCTAGATTGCCCTTGACAAAGGACTGTGGGAGTTGCGGTCCAAAACATCTGGAGGGCTGAAGTTTAGACATCACTGCACTACTCCATGCATGCACATGCCTCGTGTATATGCTTCAAATTTGAATTGAGTTTCTTTTAGCAGAACTTGCTACAAAAGTGGTTTTCCTTGTCAGTGGATCACACTGCCAGTCATCAAAGGCGTGGGTGAGGAAACACCCGTCCTATTCTTTTCTGCAGGGATATAGATTTATCTTTTTATTTGAATTATATACTGCTCATTCAGTATGTTGAGGCATGATTTTCTCTTTTGAGGGGCAGACATTTATGCTTGATAAATTCGTAGCGTGTTACATGGGAAGCAAAGTGGTGTGTGTTTTTGAATTTCTCCCATTCTTTTTATTCTCCTAGGACATCCGGAGTATTTTACAAAGGTATGTGGCTTCATATTTGGCTCAGTGGTTTGTGTTAGCAATAGCCTGCTTTACCTAGCACTATTTGGGGGGAGATAAGGGCCTGTTTCTTTCATCTCCTAGTTAAGCTTTGGCCAGATGTTCCAACTACCACATAGTCCAAGTACATAAACTGTGACGGCAGCCCCACCTCTTACTTCTAAAGTCATGTTGGCCTTTGGAAAGCCAACAGAGACCTTTCCAGTTGTGCCTGGAAAAGTTGTACATTTAGTTGAATGTCCATGAAGAATGTGTAATCACCTCAATTAAATAACTTTGAGCTAGGAAAAGAATAGTGTTGTGTAGCACCTGCCCTCCCTGAAAGAGAAATCAGAAAAATCCATATCTTTTGCATCTCTGAAGCTTGAAAATGCAACTGTTTTCGTTTCCATCTCTTATTGTTCATGAGTAGTAATTAGCTTTGCTAATTAGCTATTATCTTCTAAAATTACTTGGTGCTCTCTTATTTTGGTTCAGTCTTTCATAAGAAGAAGACCCTGGCTTGCTCCAATTGATGCAGTAGGACCCCCAGTATCTGCTGGGGATTGGTTCGAGGCCTCCCTGTGGATAATGAAAACCGTGGATAAGAGAGAACACCAGGGGGGGGACCCCAAACTGCTGTTTGGTGACAGTAACTTGTTTTACGGCTGCTGTTTGTGACAGTACCTTGCTTTACAGCTGCTGAATTACTTATTTAATTTTTTTACTCTGCCAACCATGGATAACTGAATCAGTGGATAATGAATCAGTGGATATGGGGGTCCTACTGTACTTGTTAACCAGATGATTAAAAAGTAGCACGTTAGCTATTGTCAGATGTCTGAAGGGCTGTCATATAGACAAGGGGGGAGTTGTGGGGATTTCCTACCCCAATAGCTCTGTACCCCAAGAAATGGGCAGAGCACAAAGCGCACCTAAAGGAAACTGAAGGCCTAGGAGGGCTGCTTGACATATATTTCCCAGCAGTCCCCAGGACCAAGCAGATACCAGGCTGTGCTGATGAAGGCCAGAGCAAACAGGAGGCCAGGAAAACAGGATATCAGGATACAGACCAAGAGCCCTTTCTGTCCTTATCAGTAATGCCTCACTAGCTAGGGAGCATCCCCCCCAACCTATGGATTCTATTTCCTGTGCCTGTTAACTGAGTATGGTCTCACAGATAAGGCTTGCATTCTCCTCCCACCGAGGAACGTCCTTCCTGTATCTATTGTGCTTACTCTCTTAATAAAGACTGGGCTCAGGCAGTAAGTAGAAGGAGAAGAATCATCATCACACAATCTCACACACTCACATGCACGCAGCTGATGCAGACACAGAGAGACACACAGACCCTCCAGCTAGAAATGCTGCCTGAGCACCAGATTGCACCCCGAAACTCTGTGTCCGTGTGATCCGTAACGCAACAGACGGTGACCCCGACGTGATCCCCTCGATGTGATTCCCCCAAGGCAACGGCAGACGTGATTCCCCCAAGGCAACGCAGACGTGCTTCCCAGAAGGCAACGCAGATGCGATCTCCTGCAGCAAGGCAGATGCAGAGGAACCACTAGGCACAAGGACCAGGCTCCAGGCCAGACAGCACGAATGCGGCTCATCCTCATCTCCCTACGCCCGTAAAGGGCTTCGAGACGCGTCCAGACATCCTCTAAGAGGGTCCCAATAGGTGAGATGGGAGCGTTCTTCTCGGTTGAAGAGCAAAATGAATCCAGAGGGCCAGTTAATTTTCGGAGCAAAAGGATGCCTTGTGACAGCCAAGAGTCCCAGATAGAGTCTTGGGAGTCACAACAGCCTTTGGGTTGGGAACCAGCAGTAGGAAGAAATCTACAGGCAGAAATTTCCAGGGTTGGCAAGCAGAACGCAGGTGATAAAGCAGGGCAAAGATCGGGACGAATGGAAATGTCCATTTCACTCCTTCCCCCAGATTTCCAGATGCCCCTACCAATAATTTTTCCATCTAGTGACCTGCAGTTAGGAACAGTATCCCAGAATCAGGAATTGGTTGAGCAAAAAAGGGAACCCCAAGGGGATTTAGAAAATTCAGCAACAGAACATCTGGAAGGGTTAAAATCAAAATTTTCCATCAAGAATAGTCCCAGAAAAGGGAAAAATGAGGCTCAAGAAGCAGATCTCATCAAACCCCAGAAGCAGGAGGGGAAAAATTTTGTCCTGCCAGAAAATGTACCTCCAAAAGGCAAGGAGATGCCCCAAAGGCAATCACTTTCTTGCAGCAAAGAGCCAAGCCATGGGGCAGGATTTCCCAGACAAATGCAGAGAGGCCAAAATTTTGTCCACGGCTCAGTAACACAAGCCTTGGAATCATTTAAGACTCAGGATTCCATTTCCCAGGGAAAGCTCCGCAGGGTTCAGAAGCGACCAGCTTTAGAGCCTAGGCAGAGTTCAGCCTTGGGCTGGACCAAAGCAGATTTGCCCAGAGAGGGAATTCCAAAGATAGACCCCTTTTCCAAAAGGACAAAATTGGCTATTAGCTTAAAGGCTAGCCTTTTGTATGCTTTGGCACATGGAAGACACCCTCAATACAAGTATGGGAGAAAGTCCAATTTTTTCAAAAGATCTGTACATTATTTTTCCCTGCTTAAGAGTTTTCCTCTTCCTCCAAAGCCATGGAGAATGCAGATTTCCTTTTTCAGAAATCATGAGCAGCCAGAGCCCCCTCACTTTTTCTTTAGCAAGCCACAGCAAAATTTAGGAATCAAAGATGCTTTTCTCTCTCTCTCTCTCTCTCCCCCCCTCTCTCTCTCTGTCTATCGACTAGAAGCAGCGAGGGGGGGGAGGTTGTTGGAGCAGAAAGAGTTTGCTGGAGAATGGGAAGTTTGCTGGAAAGCAAGCAGGCGTCAGCTGTCAGGAATTGGGAGGAAGATTTCTGGAGATTTCAAGTCCTTTAGAAAGGAAATGTCCCAAAGATCTCATCTTTCCACTATTCTCATGGGGTAAAAAGGAATTATATGGGTTGATCCATCTCACTAGCACACAGAAAGCATGCAAGATAACAGGAAGCAAGGAATGGTGATCAGTTTGCCAGTAATTCCTTTAGGAATGTCTTCAGAAGTTTGTATAAACAAAGGTCAGCTTGAATCAGCTTAATCATTGACTGTCTGTTGTAAGGACAGGACCACAGAGACATTGTATATACAAAGCTAGCTTATCAGCTTCCTGCTGGTTGTAATTACAAGTCAGCAAGCAGAGGCATCTTTCAGAGTTGGAAGCAAATTGACTACAAGTCCCATATGCCTTACATTTTTGGGGCACAAGCAATCAACAGGGTTTAAAAAATGTATTAAAAAAATCATTAATGCGTGTTCCTTTTGCCTCCAAAAATCGAGCAGGAAAAAACATTCCTCTCAGGGTATGACTTTCAAATTTAAATAAAAAAAATTAGAAAGGGAGAGAAATCTAGAGAAATCTCCCTCCTCCTCTTCAAGCAAGGCTTGATTTTAACTATATGTACCCTGAGAGAAAGAGAAATATTCTCACAGGTATGCCCTCCCATGGCACTTCGAAGGTTACCAGCAGAATGATCCCAGAACATACATTCCTCATTTTCTCAATTGCAAGGACTATGATCAGAGGGCAAGATTGATGTCCTCTTAAGGACTGGACTTGGCATTCATGCAAACCAGATTTTGCTAAACCAGATTTCACCACCAGAAGAAGAAGACATTTCCCAGATCCATGAACTTTTAGCAAAAGAACTCTTAAAAAGACTTTTCAGCAAACAGCCATCCATTGGAAGCAGAGAGGAAATATAGGTAGTCTTTCACCTTTCCCCCACAAAAATGTAAGCCCCTAGCATAGACAGACCATTCTTACTTATGTATTCTCATGTATCTACACATTGTATTCAGAAAATATTCACGTCATGCAAATTCTTGCTATGCATTACCTCTTAGCCACAAAATGTATTCATGTATTCATGTATTGCTTACGCTATCGCTTATTGCTTGAGTAGTATTGTTAATGCATGTATATCTGTATGCTAGATATGCCTATGTACCATGTACCTTTTGGGTTTTTCGGAGAGGCAATCATGCTTTATTATGCCAGTTCATTTATTATTGCAAGTTATGAGGAGCTCGTTTATATCTCTGAAAGTTAGATGAATATTGGGTACTGTGTACCTCGGTGGGAGAAAGAATGCAGGCCAACATTCCAGAGGGGTCCCCACATTAGATAACACATCACAGCCAATGGTTTCTACCATGCCCTAGCTTAGGGCTCTCACAATGAGCATGGGAGTGGGAGGAAATGGCCATGGAGTGTCACCACAGCAACTCTCATGCACAGCCATAAGACATCTCACATTTTAGGGCACAATTCTCACACCTCAGCCCAGACATATGTCTTGTCAGAGACATGTCACTCCCTCCTACATAAGGAGTTGAGTTTCCTCTTGGGCCAAGCAATGAGGCCCCTGGGGCAAATGACCTCAGGTTCCAGCTTTCAGAGCTGCATGGGTTGAGCACCAGATGAGTGCCTGATTTCTGGTTGGTTTACACCTGTGCCTCCTGACTGGTATGCAGAAGGGTTACAGCTCTTGCCAGCGCTCTCTTAATTAAAAGGAAAGGGAGAGATGTGGGGATTTCATACCCCGATAGCTCTGTACCCCAAGAAATGGGCAGAGCACAAAGTGCACCTAAAGGAAACTGAAGGCCTAGGAGGGCTGCTTGACATATATTTCCCAGCAGTCCCCAGGACCAAGCAGATACCAGGATGTGCTGATGAAGGCCAGAGCAAACAGGAGGCCAGGAAAACAGGATATCAGGATACAGACCAAGAGCCCTTTCTGTCCTTATCAGTAATGCCTCACTAGCTAGGGAGCATTTCCCCCCCCCCCCACCTATGGATTCTATTTCCTGTGCCTGTTAACTGAGTATGGTCTCACAGATAAGGCTTGCATTCTCCTCCCACCGAGGAACGTCCTTCCTGTATCTATTGTGCTTACTCTCTTAATAAAGACTGGGCTCAGGCAGTAAGTAGAAGAATCATCATTACACAATCTCACACACTCACATGCACGCAGCTGATGCAGACACAGAGAGACACACAGACCCTCCAGCCAGAAATGCTGCCTGAGCACCAGATTGCACCCCGAAACTCTGTGTCCGTGTGATCCGTAACGCAACAGGGAGTGTTTTAGGTATTTGTCCGCAGAGCTACACATTGGGAGTGTGATTTCCCCACTGTGCCTCCTTCACAGGGGCTGGGGTCCTAGTAAGATTATTATATTTGCTCTGTATGATAAAAACAGAGTTCAGAACAATTTAGCTACAACTAATAATTACCCATTATCGGGCCTTTGGCTGTAAAATAAAATTGATTGATTGATAATTACCCATAACGAGTTTTTATAACAAAAATGTAACTTAGTTACATTTTAAAATTGCATAATGAGTAGTTAGTGTGATATGTAATGTTTTCTAGTTCTATCATTTTAGAGACATTTAGACAGAAATGTTTCAAATTGTATATAATTCTTTTATCAGCTCTCAGTAAAGCAAGGTGTTCTTTTAGTCTGCTTTTCACATTTTTGCTAGTGTTCTCAACCTGAAGTGTCAGCGTTGGTCACTAGAGAGGACTAGAGAAGATCGAACTGAGGCGCGCCAGTAGCAGCAGTGGAACAAATTTGAGAGGTCTCACCCAGTTTCTGGCTATTCCATATAGTGATATCTATTTTATGCTGCAACCAAAGAGTTTTGTCTTAAAGTATGTTTTCCAACAGTTTTTGAATCACGGCACCCTTTTATAAAAAGCCAGTTAACCTGTGACACTCCCCCCCAATACACTTGTATAACAGATAATTTTAATGGGGTGAAACACATTCATTTTTTTTCCAAAATATAATTCTATTCTAATATAGAATACCACATAAAATTTGAGAAGGGGGGGAAGGTCAATACACATTGAGTTGAATTTGATTTTGGGGTGTAGCAACAACCATCTCTTCATGTCTCCTCCTCTCAATAAGCCCCCCTCCATCAAAAGGAATTGGTTTACAATTTAAATTTAGTTTTCATATACCTGCAAGCATTTGTGCCTACAGTTTTCTTGAAGCTTGAAAGCATTTTATGCATAATATGGACCATGGAAGCAATGTAGGAATAAAGCCAGTACAGTGAACCCTTGTATAAGAAACAGTTGGTATAACATAAGATCTGTACAACATAAAAAAACTCCGGAGATAGGAGAAATTTGCTTAACATAATCGCCTATGGGGAGAATCCATACAACATAAAAAATGGGATTACTCCGTTTTCAATGCATTCCTAAGGGGATTTGTATAAAGGAAAATTTGCTTAACATAATTTCATTTGGAACGAATTAATTCCTTTATACAAGGTACCAATGTATTTGTGTTTATTGCACTAGCGAAGGAACATTTAACTTGATGCCCAGGCATCTGAGTTTTACTAGACATCTAGCAAGGTATTTCATAATTGGCATCCTTCAGTCTCGAAAGACTATGGTATCATGCCTGGAGTAGAGATCCTAAAAGCAACACCTAGTGTGACTAAATAGACCAATTCGGGAATGGCAGTCTCTACTGTACTGGGGGCAGATGTATTCTGTTTCTTGCCCGGTCCTCGAGTTTCGTTCTTTCCGTGCCTGCCTCTTTTCCTCTGCCTGTTGGACAAATGCCTCTTCAAATTTATGTAGACCATGCTGTATCTCTTGCCTCCAGACAGTGCGATCGGAGGTCAGGATTTCCCAACTGTTGAGGTCCATTCCCAAGGCCTTCAGGTCCCTCTTACAGATATCCTTATACCGCAGCTGTGGTCTCCCTCTGGGGCGCTTTCCCTGCATTAGTTCTCCATATAGAAGATGTTTTGGGATCCGACCGTCATCCATTCTCACAACGTGTCCAAGCCAGCGTAGGCGTCGCTGTTTCAATAAAGTGTACATGCTAGGGATTCCAGCTCGATTCAGGACTATGCTATTTGGAACTTTGTCGTGCCAGGTAATGTTGAATATTCGCCTAAGACAGCGCATATGAAAGGTACTAAGCTTTCTTTCCTGTCGAGCATGGATGGTCCAAGACTCGCTGCAATACAAAAGTGTGCTCAGTATGCAAGCTTTGTAAACTTGTATCTTTGTATGTTCTGTCAGCTTCTTACTGAGCCATACTCTCTTTGTTAGTCTGGAAAACATAGTTGCTGCTTTACCTATACGTTTATTCAGCTCAGACTCTAGTGAGAGTGTATCTGAGATAGTTGAGCCAAGATACACAAAGTTATGGACAACTTCCAGTTCTTTTGCAGAAACTGTAATGCGAGGAGAGTCCACAGTCTGGCCCATTATTTGTGTGTTTTTCAGACTGATTTCTAGCCCAAAATCTTTGCAAGCTTTACTAAAATGGTCCATGAGTTGTTGGAGATCTTCGGCAGAGTGAGCAGTAATGGCGGCATCATCAGCAAAGAGGAGATCCCGCAAACACTTCACCTGTACCTTAGACTTTGCTCTCAATCTAGAGAGGTTGAAGAGTTTTCCATCTGATCTGGTCCGGAGATAGATACCCTCTGTTGACGTTCCAAAAGCATACTTCAGCATGGTAGCAAAGAAGATCCCAAACAAGGTTGGCGCATGGACACAGCCCTGCTTCATGCCACTTCGGATGTTGAAGGGATCTGACACCAGGCCATCGAAAACTACATTGCCCTTCATATCCTCATGAAAAGACCTAATGATGTTAAGGAGCTTGGGTGGGCATCCAACCCGAAGCAGTATTTTAAGGAGTCTGTCCCTACTAACCATATCAAATGCCTTCGTAAGATCTATGAACGCTACAAAAAGTGGCTGTCCTTGTTCTCTGCATTTCTCCTGCAACTGCCTGAGGGAAAATACCATATCAGTAGTGGACCTGTTGGTTCGAAAGCCACACTGATTCTGGGTAGAGTCTCTCTGCAAGTATCTGGAGCCTCTTCAGTATAACACGTGCAAACAGCTTCCCGACAACACTAAGAAGAGAGATACGACGATAGTTGTTACAGTCACTCCTGTCACCTTTGTTCTTATAAAGCGTGACAATATTAGCATCTTTCATATCCTGTGGTACTCCCCCTTCCCTCCAGCAAAGGCAGAGGATTTCGTACAGTTCAGTGGCAATGATCTCTTTGCAGCACTTCAGAACTTCAGCAGGGATGTTATCTTTTCCAGGTGCCTTGCCAGAGGCAAGTGAATCCAGAGCTACATTTAGTTCTTTTAGTGTTGGTTCATTGTCATGCTCCTCCAAAACAGACAAGCACTCAATATTATTTAAGACTTCTTCGGTTATTGTGTTTTCTCTGGAATATAGTTCAGAGTAGTGCTGCACCCAGCGTGCCATCTGCTGCTCACGATCCTGGATGATCTCACCTGAAACAGTCTTTAAGAGTGCAGTTTTCTTATGTATTGGCCCTAAGGCCTGTTTAATTCCGTCATACATCCCCTTGATGTTACCTGTATCAGGTGCCATCTGAATCTGAGAACACAGTTGCAGCCAGTAATTGTTAGCACATTTTCTGGCAGTCTGCTGGACTTTGTTACGAACAGCTCGCAGGGCCTGTAGGTTGTGCTCGCTGGGACAAGCTTTATATGCAGTCAAGGCTCTCCTCTTTTCCTCAATAGCTGGCATCAGCTCTTCTAAGTGGGCTTCAAACCAATCTGCTGTCTTTCGAGTCTCCTTGCCGAATACTGATAAAGCAGTGTTATAAACAACATTCTTAAAATGTTCCCAACGTTTAGATGCATTATCTTCAGCAGGGCCAGGAAGAGCTTCCTTGAATATATGGGAGAATTCCTCCACTTTTCCTTGGTTATAGATGTTACTGGTATCAATTTTTGACCTTCTTTCCTTCTTCAAGTGGTGCAATCTCTTTGTTTTCAGTTTTACTTTGCTGTACACCAGGGAGTGGTCTGTGTCACAGTCGGCACTCTGATAACTGTGTGTGATTGTAACGCTAGAAATGCTGGAGCGCCTGATGAGAATCGGGTCGAGCTGATGCCAGTGCTTCGATCTTGGATGTCTCCAAGAGACTTTGTGCTGGGGCTTTGTGTTAAAGAATGTATTGCTGACACAGAGACCATAATAGCAGCAAAACTCCAGCAGGCGTTGGCCATTTTCATTCATCTTTCCAATGCCGAACCGACCTAGGCAAGTGGGCCAGGAGTTATAATCAGCTCCAACCCTGGCATTAAAGTCACCAAGGATAGCTATTGGTCTTTTCTCAGGGATTTTCAGCTAGATCATCATAGAATTTGTCTTTAAGTTCTGCTGGAGATGATAATGTTGGTGCGTATGCACTGATAAGTGTAACCAACCCTGCTGTAGAGTGTAGTTGCATGGACAGAATTCTCTCACTTCCTACGGCAGGTGGGATAATGAGACCTAGTAAAGTATTTCTAACAGCAAAGCCAACCCTACATTCCCTGGTCTCGTGTGATGGTTTTCCCTGCCAGAAGAACGTAAAGTTCCTCCTTGACAGATCCAGAGTCAGGTAGCCTTGTCTCTTGGAGAGCAACAATGTCCATCCGCAGTCTGCACAGTTCCCTGTCGATGACAGCTGTCTTTCGTATAGTGTCCATTTCTTGGAGATAGTCTGAACAGCCAGGGTTCATTGTCCTAACATTCCATGTGCCCAACTTTAGGCTCGGGATTTTTTTATGTTTATTGCATGGTGCGGAGTCAACTGTTTGCTGGTTTCCATCCTGATCCGCCTACACCCAGGTAGCTGCTGCTTCTTGCGTTGTTCCCCCACTATTTGCTGCAAATGGTCCTCTCCAGGGCACAAGGCCTGGGTAATTCAATATGGAGATTAGGCTGTTACCCAGGCAGCGAAACCCCCCTCTCCACGTAGCTGGAGTGGTCCAATGGAACGGCAAAGCCGATACGATTAGTTCCAGCTGCGTCGCAGGAGTTGCCAGAACATGATTGTATACAGTCATGAACTGTCTGCAGGACTCCGGCTCCGTTTTTTTCCTCGAGGTTGACTCCTGAAGCCTTTTCTAATGATGAACATAGCCACAAGGCAGTGGAGGTTTGAAAGAGTTTCCTTCTCCTAAAGGTGGTTCTTCGGCTTTTTCTGCCATTGGGGCGATGAGAGCCCTCTTCTGCCTTCAAAACTGTTGACCGTCCTCTCCTGTAACCCCAGATCGTGGCCCTTACAAGGTACCACCAACCAGGCCAGCTGGACCAAGGTTTTTAAAGGAGGTATTACTCCTCCAGTTTTCTTCTTGTTCCTTGGAATCCTGCCCCAGGTTGCCCATTCCCCTAAGAGCAAGTTCTACAAAGTCCCCGTAAGTGTAGAATATGCCCTCCTATTGTTTTTCCTATTTTCCAAGTTCCTTGGTATAAAAAGAGTAAAATAAAATAAATTAGAGTAAGAGATTTATTCCTTCTGTTCCCCCTGCAGGAAAAGCTCCTGGCAGCCCCCCTGTGCTGTTTCCCCTCAGACCCTGTGCTAGAGAAAGAAAGCAAAGGGGAGGAGCAAAGGCTTGCCCCCCTGTGCTGTTTCCCCACAGACCCTGTGCTAGAGAAAGAAAGCAAAGGGGAGGAGCAAAGGCTTGCCCCCCTGTGCTGTTTCCCCACAGACCCTGTGCTAGAGAAAGAAAGCAAAAGGGAGGAGCAAAGGCTTGCCCAGGGCAGAGAATGGCCAAAGCGTGCAGCTCCCAGGAACAAAGAGAGGCAGAAGCAAACGATCCCCCAAGGCTGAAAAGTTCACCTCAATTTAGGCAGTCTTCTCAAGGATCCTTGCTTGTTTATTCCTTCTGTTCCCCCTGCAGGAAAAGCTCCTGGCAGCCCCCCTGTGCTGTTTCCCCTCAGACCCTGTGCTAGAGAATATATATATATATATATATGTTTTCGTAGATTTTCACGGGTATAGGCATGCATGTTAGGGTGGATTCGGGTTTCTTCCCGTGTAGAAATCTGGTTGTTTTGGCGACGTTTCGACGATGTCTCACTCGTCATCTTCAGGCTGGTGTTCTGGCTTCTTTCTTCTTGAAGCAAAGCGTGATCTCAGTTGAAGTCTGAGAAACCTGAAGAAAGACAACAACATAATCATTCTCCCAGCAGACAAAGGCAATGCCACAGTGGTGATGAACACATCTGACTACCAAGCCAAACTATCCAACCTACTACAAGACCCTGCTTACATACCTTTGAACACAGACCCCACCACCTACCTGGAAAAAACCACCAAAGCCAAAATAAAAGCCTCACCCTTAAGTGAAGAAATCAAGCCAAGCATCATCCCCAGAGAGAAATCTTCCAGATGCCCCAAGCTCTACGGCCTCCCCAAGATTCACAAAGAAGGAACACCTCTCAGACCCATAGTCAGCTCCATAGGCTCACCCCTACAAAACCTCGCCAAATTTCTTGCCAAACAACTCCAGCCCTATGCAGAATCCATCTCTTCATACGTACAAAACTCGTTCCACTTCATAGAAATTATAAAGAAACAAGACCTACAACCCAATGACCTACTCGTGAGCTTCGACGTTGTTTCGCTCTTCACACAAGTGCCCATTCAAGAAGCCTTGACAGCTATCCACAACAAATACAACCCCCCCAAGCACATCCTAGATCTGACCAACCACTGCCTAACCAACACATACTTCATCCACAATGGACAAAGATACAAACAGATAGAAGGAGCACCCATGGGATCACCCCTCTCACCGGTCATCGCAAACCTATATATGGAACACTTTGAAACCAACGCGTTACAGAAGTCCGAACATAAACCCAAACTCTGGCTCAGATATGTTGACGACACCTTTGTTATCTGGCCACACGGGAAAGACAAACTGAACAACTTCCTCACACAACTCAACAGCCTACACCCCAAAATACAATTCACTATGGAAATAGAAGCCAACAACCAACTTCCCTTCCTGGACGTCCTAATCTACAAAAAACCCGACGGCTCCTTAGGACATACCATCTACCGGAAAAAAAACACATACAAACCGCTACTTAAATGCACAATCACACCACCACCCTGCACAGATCAACTCCGTAGCAAAAACCCTCATCTCCAGAACCAAACGCCTCGCTGACAAAGACCACCTAAAAACTGAATTACACACTCTCTCGAATGCTTTAATTGCGAACGGATTCCAAAAAAACACCATCCCCAAACTAATCCAAAAAGAAACACCCCCCAAGAACCAAGAAACAGAAGAGAACAACGGCACTGCCCTCCTCCCTTACATCAAAGGCACCACAGACAAAATAAGCAAAATTCTCCACAAACACAATATCAAGACAGCCTTTTGCACCGAACAAAAAATAGCCAACATTTTAAGAAACCCCAAAGACAAGATTGAGCTAGAAAACCAAGGAGTCTACGAAATACCATGCAAAGTCTGCCCAGCCACATACATCGGACAGACAAACAGGAGAATAAGCGCACGCATCGCAGAACACAAGAACGCAGTCAAAAAAGAAGAAAAATCTTCCTCTCTCTTCCAGCACATAAAAACAACAGGTCATGAAATTGATTTTAAAAGAACCAAACTCATCTCCAAAACTGAACACTTCAACAGTCGAATAATCATGGAAGCCATTGAAATAGAGAAACACCCAAACAACATGAATAAACGTGATGACACCTCCCGCTTGCCTGACATCTGGAAACTAGCCCTGGTCAACAGACGAGCCTCTGTCACAAAGACTGACACCAGGTCCAAAAGGACACAAGATGCCACCACCTTCCATCCACACCAAACACAAACCCAGACCCTTCCCACAGATGAAACGAAACCACCATCCAATAACAAAACCACGACTGCACCATCTACCGCTACTCCCCACTCCAGCCACCACATGGAGCACACTTACACACGCCAAAAAAACATTGGGAGACCACAGACACGCAGCCAGACCAAAATGAATTCACAAGACACAGGACCCCACTCCACCAAAGCCCAGGATGCTGCCAGAACACCCATCACCAAGGTCGTTAAGAAACAAAAGGCTAATAGACACACATCCAGCACCTCACCCACACATGATGTCTCTAAACAGCCATCTAACCCACCAGCAGTTAAGCCCTTAACGATCGCCTCAGCCACACAGCAGATCACAAAAGAACAAACGAACCTACAATCAGCAACAGAGCAAGCAAACCACACACCCCCCAGCAGTATTTATAGAAGGACTTCAACTGAGATCACGCTTTGCTTCAAGAAGAAAGAAGCCAGAACACCAGCCTGAAGATGACGAGTGAGACCTCGTCGAAACGTCGCCAAAACAACCAGATTTCTACACGGGAAGAAACCCGAATCCACCCTAACATGCATATATATATATATATATATATATATATATATATATATATGTGTGTGTGTGTGTGTGTGTGTGTGTGTGTGTGTGTGTGTGTGTGTGTTTGTGTGTATACACACACCCACACACCTCTACAGTATCTGCCACCAGCTACTGAAGAAACCTTTAATCTGAGGCAAAAAAGCAAAAGGTTCTGCTCATAGCTCTTAAAGCACTCTGTGTGTGATTTACAACTTATTAATGCAGGCTACTAATTGCCCCCTCATCGAGCTGCTATTCATTTTACCGACCTCGGAAGGATAGAAAGTCTGTGAGGGTGGTGTGTTGTTCTGTTCATTTTTTGTTGGGCTTTTTAAAAAATCTTTTTAGGTTAAGTTTTTCAGGTTGTGAAGCACTATTAAAAGAAAAATATTTGTGTACATCCGATCCCACCGCCTCCCTTCTCTGGTTCAAGCCAGCGGGGGAGACACCGCCTGACCACGCTGTCCTCCGGGCCCGCGGCCATAAACACAGCTCGAAGAATGAAGAGGTTCTTGAACCGGAGGCCAGGCCAGGCCGGAAGGCCAACACTTGCTCAAGCAGCCCTAGTAGCCCCGGCTCCGAAGAAAGCACCCGCCGCCACCACCACCCCCTTCCCACGAGAAGCAAGGGATTTAAGGCTCTTAGAAAACTATCAAACTTTCTGATCTTATATTTCAATGGGATTGTAAGAGCTCAAAGCCCAAGGAATCTTGTGCCTTCTGTTTGAAGATGGTAGATCTCTCATTTTCCGATATCTTGACCTTGTTATCTCAGTGCATTTTCCTTATGGAACACATATTGCAAGAACCTGTCTTGCTCGAGTCACAGAAAAATATATCTGAGGTCCTTCTTTTATGTTCTGGTGTTGAACATTATATGCTCTGACAAGTCCTTATCAAAATTCTGATAGATTACTTGAATTGTATTGTTTTGAGAGCATGGGGTAAAAATACTAATAAATAAATAAATAAATAAATAAATAAATAAATAAATAAATAAATAAATAAATAAATAAATGTTGATTAAAAGGGCTAGGGGCGTGGGGATTTTTATCTGTAAACTTCATATGAAAGCAATATATGTAATTATCTTTTGTATAGACTTTTTCACTCAAAGTTTCCAGTACATAATGGATTGCTGTGTTGGCCTCGTGCTAAAACAGAAGATTCACTGCTTAGTTTGCAGGCCTTTCTGTGCCTTTTGCTTCTTCGTCCCATATTGTCTTGCTCATCTTTTCCACTGAATTGAGAGACCTGAGGATGGACAGACTGATAGCAAGTTTCTGTGGCTTTCCCCCCCCTAGGAGTAATGCAGAAGAATGCACGGAATTACCTGCTTTTCCTCCTGAATTAAAAAAGCAAATTGAGAAGTTCTCCAGGATACATCCTCTTCTGAAGCCTTTCATTGAAACTTTCAGGGGTAACTAAACCCATTTGAATGAATTTATCTTGAAGTCTATTAGTACCAGTACCAGTTTATCTCTGTTATTTCTTTTCTTTTCTAGATACCGTGCTGTCCAGACTTCGAGCAAATGAAGGTATATTTTCATGCCCTTGGCCAAGTATGTTTGGAGTTGTTCGGTTTTCCCCTCCCTCCTTTTTCTACATAAAAGGGAAAAGCAAAGCAAAAGCAAAAAAGTGTTCTGCTTATATACCACCCCATACCACTTCAAGTAGTCTCTGGGCAGTTTACAGCTTCAATTACAATATGCAGGCTACACCCCCCCAGGAAGCTGGGTACTCATTTTACCGACCTCAGAAGGTTGGAGGGCTGAGTGAACCTTGAGCCTGCTGCTACCTGGGATTGAACCCCCAGGTCGTGAGCACAGTTTTAGCTGCAGTACAGGCATTTAACCACTGCGCCATAAGACTCTATTAAGGGAGATTATCTGATGGGTTGAATAAATGTACAGTGGACCCTTGTATAACAAACAGCTTGTATAACATAATATCTGTACAACATAAAAAATCTGGAGATAGGGGAAATTTGCTTAACATAGTCACCTATGGGGAAAATTCGTACAACATAAAAATAGGATTACTCCATTTTCAATGCATTCCTATGGGAATTTGTATAAAGGAAAATTTGCTTAACACAATTTCATTTGGAACGAATTAATTCCTTTATACAAGGTACCACTGTAATCATATGTCCTCAAATCAATTCTAACTTATCTTGTCCCTTTTCAGAGCTTTCTAGGTAGAAATACTCAGAAGTTGTTTACCTTTCCCTGCTTCTAGGGCAGTAATGGCAAACCTTTTAGAGGCCCAAGTGGCCAAAATGCGATTCAAAACCCACTAATTTTTCACAAAGTGCAAATACAGCACTTTAACCTGAATACAGGTGGCTGTGAAGGGGCGATGTCAGGTTCCCCTCAGAAAGGGCTCTGAGTGCCACCTTTGGCACCCGTGCCTTGGGTTCGCCAACACTGTTCTAGGGTCACCTTGGGACTGTGCAGATGGCCAAAGGTTACATAGCTTGGCTCTTCTCCCAGCAGACAGGGGGGAAATTGAATTCCAAAACTCCCTAAACCACTGGGCTATCTAGAAAGTGCAGAGGGGCTGTAGCTAAATGAAAACCAGAACTATGTGTTGGTTTAATGAATTTGGTCATTGCATTGCCCATCTACACCAGAAGAATATGCAAGATTGAATTTTGGTTAGCACATGCATAATTGTATAAGCTTTTCTGATATCGCCTCCCAGGATTATTAAATACTCATAGGGGTTGCTGACAACTTGGGATGGACAACTCTATGGGTTTTGCTTTCTCCCATGTTCATTTCAGGTTCTGACTCTCACATTTATGAGGAAAGTTGTGAATTCTAGATGGCCGTTTTCAAAGCCAAACTGAAACAAAGTTTTCGTGGCTGGTTCAGATATTCTTATTTAAAGCAAAGCAAAGTGTTCTGCTTATATACTGCCCCATACCACTTCAAGTAGTCTCTGGGCGGTTTTACAGTTTTTTAATTACAGTTTTCAGGCTACACATTGCTCCCCCCAAGAAGGCTGGGTACTTCTTTTACCGACCTCAGAAGGATGGAACGCTGAGTCTTGTTGTTTAACCGAGTAAAAGGGTGATGATTTCATCACTGGGGGTGAGGTGGGGATTTTTGGTCATTTTAAAAGTTCCTACTTTTGTCCTAGGACATTTTTTTGATTCTTGTGGGAACAGTGTAAGTTGTGGGAAGGAATGAAGAGGTCTATAGTTACAGGAAATCTTCCCCTTCCAGTACAGTAGGATCCTACCTATCTACTGGATTAGTATTCACATGTTCACTTATCCGCAATCTGAAACTATTAAAAATATTAAATGAAAAAATTAAGAATACAGTAAGACCGCTGTAGCCAATGAATCATTCATTAACCACTGATGCAGTTATCCACAGTTGGCAGAGGAAAAAATTAAATAAATAATTCAGCAGCCATAAAGCAAGCTACTGTCACAAGTAGCAGCTGTAAAGCAAGCTACCATTATAAAATAGCAGCTGTAAAGCAAGCTACTGTCACAAACAGCAATTTTTTTTTAGGGGGGTGTTCTCTCTTATCCATGGTTTGTGTTATCCACAGAGAGGCTTGGAACCTATCCCCAGCGGATACCAGGGTCCTACTGTACATATTTCCATGATGCAGTTACCAGACCTGACTACTCAGGGGAATTAAATAATGGTTCACCATTATCCAGTTTTCGGCATCATTGGAGACAGGGGCCTGCCAGTGTTCTCTTCCCCTGCTGCTGCTTCCTAGTAGCTATCCATACAGAAATTTCTCCACTCCCATCATCAATCGCTGGAATTGTGGTTTCTCATCAGCTGATGTGACACCAGTTGCATTTCAGATTCGTAATGGAGTCTAGCCTCCTGAAAGCAATGTTCTCAGTGTCTTTGCCCACGCTCAAGTCTGCGTCACCATGATTAAAGTGGGAGATCTGAGATTTGAACTAAGCTAATTTTCAAAGGTTAGTTCGTCTTTCACTGACCCCCCCCCCGAAAAAAAGATTCAAAGATTAAAAATTTGAATTCTTGTATTAATCAGAATAAATAGGGGAAATGTAAACTATATCGGAAGAGAAGGAGTATCTCTGCAAAAGGCTATTAACACTGGGAAAGGTGGAAGGCAGCGGGGAAAGAGGAAGACCAAAGACGAGATGGACTGACACTGTAAAGAAAACCACAGGCTGAGCAGGGCGTTTGAAGATAGGGCATTTTGGAGATCATGCATTGAGGACCTGAAGGCATTTTGAACATCATACATTGGGGACCTGAAGGCACACACTGTATGCAATAAAGAAAAAAAGATGGTGTGACACCAACATCATAAAATGTAATGTAACATTAGTGTCAAAAAGAATTCTCCAAGGAGACAAAGCCAAGACACACAGCCGCAACTACTATCCATACTGTCTTCCTAACAATCTAGAGCAGGCATGTCCAAACTTTGGCCCTCCAGATGTTTTGGACCACAACTCCCACAATCCTTTGTCATTGGCAGTCTACACTTAGAATTCTGGGAGTTGTGGCCCAAAGCATCAGGAGAGCCGAAGTTTGGACATGCCTGATCTAGAGAAATCAGTAAAGCGGGGCAATGATGACTAGCCGAACAAAATTTTCCCCAGTAAGATAATTAGCTAGATGGATATTTGAACAGTGTATCTCTCTTGTCTAAGTCCCAGTACTCGACTCCCATTTGGAGCCCTTGTGGTGGTGACTTTCTCAATTAATCATCTCCAAAACATCCATGTCCAAGTCACATCTTACAAACTGACGACCTTGTTTGGGTAGACAGGGTGTAGCTCTTCATCTACAAATGCTCTTCATCGTTTTGATCATCCTAAAATTGAAATAAATCTTGTGGCCTATTTTAACCTGAGCAGCTCCCACTATCCAACCCTCCTACTCTGTGCTGCCACTGATCTTTTCCTCTCTCTCACAGAAGGTTCAACAGAAGATATGACTGTTCCCAGACTAGTTCTATCATCAGCACGTCAAACCAAAGGAGGAGTTGTTGGATTTCCAACATGGTTTGGTAGCAGAACTTCTTCCATGGAAACATATTATTGTTGGTCCAGTACCATGGGGACTGAGAGAATCAACTCAGGAAGACATTCCTGGGTGGTGGATGTGGGGCAGAGAAGATTCTGGACTGTGGGGGTAGCCAAAGAGGATTTAAGAGAACAAAACCAAATCAATTTAAGCCCTGAGCAAGGGGTCTGGGCGGTGGGGAAGTTGTCACTAAACAGTGATCCATTCTGTGCTAATGACGATACATACTGTGCATTCAACTTTCCTGTGCATGCATTCTATGATGATGATGATACATGCTGTGATTTCGCTTCTCCTGGTGTACCTCTGGGACAGTTCTGGGTACCCACAAACTTCCAAGTTCACCCTTATGTTTCTCCCACAAGGATCCGTGTATCTCTCAACTACGACGAGGGCTCAGTGACCTTTTCTGATGCTGATGAGCATAACACCATCTATACTTTCAGAAATGCCTCATTTGCTGGGGCAAAACTTTGCTCCTGGCTCAGTATGGGAGAGATGTTGAAGTGGCAATGCCCTCACCATCGTTGAGATTGTAGCAGTGGCTGATAGTGTGATGTTGGAAGCACAACCTTGGCAGGCAAGGGGTTGAGATGAAACCTTGCTCGACTCACCTCAGCTCTCCCCACCTATTTCCCTGTCCCTAAAATATAGCCAAAATCCTATTGATATTTATGGGCCTGGACCTCCTTGTGAAGACGTGGCTGTGGCGAAAATGACATGGTGGCAGCTGCGCATGGTGGCATGCCTGGTCACATAAGACCGCCATGGCAGCTTTATCAACAGGCAACATTCTCACTTTCTCAGATTGACACCCTTTCTTATTAAGGTTTTTCAAGTGGGGATGGGGAAGCTAATCAATTGAGAGCTTGCCAGCCAGGGGAATTGCTATTACAGAGAAAGAAGCCACTGATTCAGGGTCAGTTGCTTAAATATGTGGTTTAATATCTTTTTCTCCAGCAGTACACTAGGAGAAAGGTGCCTCTTTAAGCCAGGAGCTGGGAGTAGAACTAGGCCAAAAAAATCTTCGTTCTTCATTATTTTCATTAGATCTGAAAGCAAATTAAATTATTTGGAAAGATTTTTTTCTTTTTTAAAAAATAAAATGACACCCCATTTATTTATTTTTTAAATTCAACTATTACTAAAACTTGGAGGGGTGGGCGAGAAAATTATATTATGGTTGTTTGTATATATTTCTTCCTTTAAATTGTTAAGTATCTGAAACTATTCCTAGTTGGAGATGTTCTACATAGCTCTTTGTTATAACGATATTTAACATTCCCCCCCACCATCTGATTAAGGGCTGTGAAAGGCTGTTTCCCTCTTGATATTCTCGAAATGAGACAAAACAGAATAGTAGTACAAAGCTGCCTTCAGTAATATATCCTCTGGATGCTGTTAATGTTGTTTAAACTGCTTTCCTTTCCTGCTTTTTTTCCTTTTTCTTTCTATAAGTTTTAGATCCGTATTTGTCATGTACCATATTGAATGTCTCGTTATATACTGTGGAAACTGCCAATCATAGTGTTTGTATTAAATGGGGAGGTATATAATTCAAATAAATAAATAAATAAATAAATAAATCATATTTCTGGCATTTGATGTAGGATACAAGGGGTAGTTGTGGGTTTACCATGTTGTTTTGCTGTGTTCTGAAAGTTTTTCTTCTTCCTAACATTTCACCAGTCTCTGTGGCCAGCATCTTCTGAGGATCGGAGCGCAGGAAGTAAGACATTCTCTTTCTGCGTTAGGAAGGAAAACCTCCAGAACATGGTCAAACAGCCCGGAACACCCACTACCACCAGATCCCGGCTGTGAAAGCCTTCGAGAATGCATTGATACAAGGGATAGTTTGTTAACTGGTTGCCATTTGCCACAGCACATAGGCCAGCACAAATAACCAATAGGTTTCCACCCACTCACTTTTTAATAAGGGATCAAAATTGCTATATTATAGCTGTTGTGCATTTTTCGGGGTGTTTGATTATGTTCTGGAAGTTTTTCAGAACACAGCCAAAGTGCCCCAAAATACTCGCAACAGCTATCAGATCCCGGCTGTGAAAGCCTTTGAGAATACATTGCTATTTTATCTTAGGAGCCTATCACACATCCTTTAAAATCCTGATCTGATTTACTGACAAACTGGCTCCAAAAATCTTGTCCCTACGGTAATTGGGGTTTAAAAAAAAGGCAACACCCTCTTTAGCAGGTTCTAGCGAGCTTTCCAAGACCTACCAGAGATGTTGGGTATTTTTCTCTCTCCTTAGAAATGCACATTTTCTGGATCCAGAAGTCACCATGGGGGTGCATATGATCTGGGTTTTCAGCAGGTTTTTAATTTTTTCCCCTAGTGCCAACCAGCTGGCCCTGGGGCTGGTCAGTGCTTTTTATTTATTTATTTATTTTTATCCCCCCCCTTCCTGTGTGCCAAACATCTGGCCTGCGTTGGCACTTAAAAATGTTTTTTTCTGTTTAAATTTCCCTAGCGCCCACCAGCTGTCCCTGGGGCTGGTCGGCACACACACACACACACACACACATACATATATATATATATTCAATCAGCTGGCCTGCGGGCCCATCAGCATTTTTAATTTTTTAATTTTTTCCTTATCGTCTACCAGCTGGCCCTGGGGCTGGTCAGCGCTTTTAATTTTTTTATTATTATTTTTAATTTCCCCCCTAACACCATTCAGCTGGCCTATGGGCCTGTTGGTGCTTTTTAAAAAAATTAAAATTTTCCCTAGCGCCCACCAGCTGTCCCTGGGGCTGGTCAGCACTTTTTCGTTTTTTAAATTTTTTTATCCCCCCCCCCCCAAGTGCCAATCACCTGGCCTGCAGCCCAGGCAGCGCTTTTTAAAAAATAATATTTTTTTTTTTTAAATTTCCTCAGTGCCCACCAGCTGGCCCTGGGGCTAGTCGGTGCTTTTTAAAAAAAAATTATTTCCCCCACCCCAGCACCAATCAGCTGGCCTGCGGGCCAGTCAGTGCTTTTTAACTTAAAAAAAATTCTTAGAAGACAGAGACCAGTATCCCTTGGAAGATGGCTCCCAGAGGTCCTTGGGTCAGGCAGTGGCAGCTGGTGGACTGACAGATGATCTTCATTCTTCTGGTGGTGGTGCCAGGCTCTGCATGAGGTTTCCAAGTGTCACAGTTGCTGCATATCTGGGTCACGTTTGATATAGGCAGTCTTCTCAGGGGCGGGGTACCTTCTGCTCTTCCTGGTCACCAGTGTTCGTGTGAAGATGGACTGTCTCGGAGCCTTGCCTTGATGGCAGCAGCTGGGACCTCACCTCTTCCAACTCACATGCCTCCCAGTCCATTGTGTTTGCCCATAACTCCTCCACAGTGGTTGGCTTCCCATCCATATGTCTTGTGGATTGAGCCAGCCTCAATCCACAGGTGAACTGCAGGTTAGGGAATGTCAATAGTGGTCATGGCAACCTCCATGACGCCTAACGTCCCAAGATTTAATTTCCCCTGTTGAACATATCTTGAACGGATCACCCAACTCTTTCTTTAAAGGATACCGGATTCCCAATTCAGTGAAAATACGGTAGGTTGGAACTTAAAGTAGCAACAGATTTGAAAGGTAATCCTGTTGAGTAAATTATGCCTGCCTAAAATGCCCTAAGCAGATCCGATCTCGCCTGATTTTGGAAGCTAAGCAGGGTCAGCCCTGGGAGAACACCAAGGAATACCAGGTGCTGTAGCTGCATGGAGTAGGAACTAGCAAGCCACTCCAGTATTCCTGCCAAGAAAACTCCATGGACACGGGAGTCATGAAGAGTCGGTCATTACTGTAATGATGCAATACACACACACAAGGATGAAGTTACCTGCAGTGGTGGACTACCTCTACTTAAAAGGTTCCCGTCTCCTGATACTGGCTAAATTATGATATAATTTGGTCTCCCTTTCTAGCGAACTAGATCCCCTAACTTTCAGGATTAGACTTCTTCCTTTGTAACCTCTGGTTACAAAGGTAGTAATTCACACCTTCCAAATGTTTCCCTTTCAACTAACAGATGCCCCATTGTAGGACTGTAGCTCCAGGGAATGATACCGCTAGTGATAACAGGAAACCTAGCAGATAAGATGGGGGTTGAAGGCCACAGATCTAAGCTGAGCTGACATTAACATACCAACAAATAATCAGAGATAAAAAGAGGTACACTTTCTCCAAGAGGAGGCACCACATTCAAAAGGAAGGGCACTAAGGGGAGACAATCATCCAAAAAACATCAATTGGGGCACCAATTAACTGGCCTTTCCACCTACTCGTTCCTTAAACTGTCCAATTAGAGACCAGATCCAAATACGTGGCAGATTCTAACCAGAGGCTGGATGGCCATTTCTGGTGGTGGTGGTGGTGGTGGTACAGGTACAGAGAGCACACGTTGCCCCTCCCTTTCCATCTACTGTCCTCCCCCCCCTTCGCTTGGGCCACCAAAGTTACAATACTTTGTAGCAAAGACCTACCCCCCAAAATAAGCCCTAGTGTATCTTCTTGGGGGGAAAAGAAATATAAGACAGTGTCTTATTTTCGGGGAAACATGGTATTGCGGGGGTTAAGGACCCAACCCGACCCGACCCGCAATAATGGAAAGCCCGTGATATGTGGATGCTGAATCAGGTCATGACTGGAAGCCCTATCTGGGGCCTCCTACACTTACCTGAGGCCTGGCACTGCCCTGAATGGGCCTCCGGTGGGCTTCTCGGGCCTGTTGGAATAGCCAGAAATGGTTTGGGTGATCCGGAAGTCACTTCTGGTTTTCTGGAAGTGACCTCCAGTTCACTGGAAACCACTTCTGTGGCCTCTGACAGGCCCAGGAAGCCTGTCAGAGGCCTTAGGCCTGGGATAAGTGCAGTAGGCCTCAAGCAGGCCCAAGCAGCTTGCCCCAGGGGGCCTTGCATTTCATATACCAGGACCGCAGTATATGAACCACGAAATGGAGGAGGACATCTGTACTTTGATGGGGGTTCCTGCATAGCAGGCGGTTGTACTAGAGGGCCCTTAAGAATCTATGATTCTAATAGAGTTATGAGAGTATATGGCTCTTTATTTTGTAGCCTTCACTGGGAACTACCTTCGGGCTCCCCCATGCTGCACTGGGAAATGCAAAGATCAAACATAATGCCAGGTTTCGGGAGGAAAGGAGAAAGACATTTATTGTTTACACTAAAGCCACGTAGCGGGCGTTCAGCGGAATCGTTTCCAAAGGCTGAAGCACCTTACATAGAAAGCAAACATGCTTTGTAGTTTCTGATTACTCCACCTCTAGTCACATGCATTATGATCATGAGTCTAAAACTAGCCATTCATAAAACAGGAAGACACGCGCAGTAACAGTTTCTGAGCATAGGCAGGCTATTGTACTCTTATCTATCATACCTTGCAAGAATAGCAACAAGCTGCGGCTAGCTAAACAATGGTATACTGTGCTTGCTAGCAGGGAAACAGCAACTTAGAGCGGGGCATTACAGGAAGGGAATAAACAGAACATTACTAGATACATTTGAAGGCCTCTAGGCCACATTCTTCTCATGAGAACTTACTTTGCTTAGGCTGCAGTTTTATTCTACATACACAGACCCTTTTTATAAAAGCCATCTAGGTTAGCATAAGCGAAGCCATTTTGTGTACCAGTCCCTTCAATTTGACATACTGTATATAAAATCTGTATGCTATCTAACATCTGGGGTCTTCTTTGCCCTTAAAAGAAATCCCAGCTGACGCAATGGGTGCATGTTCTCAATTTATTTATTTATTTATTTATTTATCAACTTATATCCCGCCCATCTTCCCAGCGGGAACTCTGGGCAGCTAACAATGTTAAAAAGCACATAAAATAAGAGAAAAGAGGGGGGGGACCTCCGAACAGAACCAACGGAGGGTAAGATGGCGGCAGTGGAGGGAGTGGAGGAAGTAAGAGGTAAACAAAAGGAAGAGAAAGAAAAAAAAACTAACTGATAAGGTCACCAAAGGCCTCTTTAAAAAGGAAGGTCTTCAAAGCTTTCTTAAAGGCAGGCAGGGACTCCAGCAGGCGCAGCTCGCTGGGAAGATGGTTCCAAAGGGAAGGCCCCACCACAGAGAAGGCACGGTTGCGCGTGCACGTTTTCCGTGCCTCTCTGGGTGTGGCCACTCTCAGCGAGCGCGCCTGCGATGATCTCGTGGGTCTGGATCCGGATGCCCTCAGGGAGATACGCTCCGCCAGATACTCTGGTCCCAAGCCGTGGAGGGCCCTGAAAATCAAGACCAAGACCTTGAACCTGATCCGGAAGGCAACGGGAAGCCAATGCAGGCGGACCAGGACTGGGGTGATGTGCTCGTATCTACGGGCACCCACCACCAGCCTGGCCGCCGCATTTTGCACCCGCTGCAACCTCCGGACCAGGCCCAAGGGCAACCCCACGTAGAGGGTATTGCAATAGTCGATCCTCGAGACCACCAGAGCCTACACAACTGTCCTCAGGGAGGACTCATCAAGGTACTGGCGGATCTGGGCGATCCTGCGGAGATGGAAAAAAGCGGCCCTGGAGACGGCCATCACCTGGGCTTCCAGGGAGAGGGCCGAATCCAGGACCACGCCCAGATTCCTGGCGCTGTCCGTAGGCTAGAGGGAAAAACCCCCCAGACTAGGGAGGGGGCCATTGTACCGAGACGAGGGCGCCCCGAAGAACAGAACCTCCGTCTTCTCCGGATTAAGCTTGAGCCAGTTATCTCTGGTCCATTCCAAAACGGCCTCCAGGCACAGATCGAGGGAGCGAACCGCCTCCTCTGCAGAAGATGAAAAGGAGATATAGAGCTGCGTGTCATCAGCGTACTGATGACAGCGAACTTCATATCTCCTGATGACCTCCCCCAGCGGCCT
The DNA here is from genome assembly GCA_037367305.1 of Phrynocephalus vlangalii. Lineage (NCBI taxonomy): Eukaryota > Metazoa > Chordata > Lepidosauria > Squamata > Agamidae > Phrynocephalus > Phrynocephalus vlangalii. The sequence continues at coordinate 56,855 of JAWVWN010000902.1, forward strand.
CATATAAACATTGAACACCACGGGAGAGATTGCCGACCCCTGGGGCACCCCACAAGGGAGAGTCCAAGGAGCCGACAAGACATCCCCCAGCTGTACCCTCTGAGTCCGGTCGCCGAGGAAGGAACGGAGCCAGGCCAGGGCCTGACCACCAATTCCCACCCTCGCGAGCCGGGCTAGAAGGTTACCGTGGTCGACGGTATCAAAGGCTGCTGAGAGATCAAGGAGGACCAACAGCGAGGAGCTCCCCCTGATGACCTCCATGAGGAGGTCATCCTGCAGAGCGACCAGGGCGGTTTCGGTCCCGCGAAGGGGCCTGAATCCAGACTGGAAGGGATCCAGGATATGATTTACCTCCAGGTATGACTGAAGTCGGACCGCGGCCACCCCCTCGACAACCTTGCCCAGGAAGGGAACAATGGCGATCGGACGAAAGTTGGAAAGGTATCCGTCGCCAGGCCAGGTTTCTTAAGAGTGGGTTTCACCATGGTCTCCTTCAAGCGGGAGGGGAAACAACCCTCTCGAAAGGAGGCCGTGGCAATAGCAGAAACCCACTCAGGCATGTTCCCTTCGGCAGATTTAATAAGCCAAGCTGGGCAAGGGTCAAAGGGAGTGGCCGCCGGCCGGTAACGAGCCATAGCTCTGGAGGCCTCCGCCAAAGAGACCGGCCCGAACTCATCCAGGAGGGGAGAACGGAGGGGTGAGGCACCGGAGATTCCAAAGGGTGGACTAGAGCAACTGGGGGGCAAGTCGGAGCGGATGGCCTCAATTTTAGATCGAAAATGGGCTGCGAATTGCTCACTAGTGAAATCACTAGGAGGAAGCCGCAGCTGACTGGGATTGGAGAGGTCCCAAACCACCCGGAATAACTCCGCCTGGCGGCTCGAGGCCTCGCCAATTCTCAGGGAGGCAAAAGATCTTCTAGCGTCCCTGATCGCACGGAGATAGCGGCCAGTCAGCTCTTTAAGGGCAGCCCTATTAACTTCCATCCGGCTTGCCCTCCAAATGACCTCCAGCCTCCTACGTTCTTGCTTCATCGACCGCAACTCCTCCGTGAACCACGGGGAGCAGCGGCCTCGACATCGTAGGAGGCGCTTGGGGGCGATCCGGTCCACCACCCCGGCGGTACCCACATACCACCTTTCCACCAGGGCATCGACCGGATCGTCTGCCAGACCGCCAGAGAGCTCCCCGAAGGCCTGCATGAACCTGGCAGGGTCCAGGAGCCTCTGGGGGCGGGCCCAGATGTAAGAAGGGCGCGACCCGCGGGGCGGGGCGGGCGATCGACAGGGAAAATTTTAGTAGGTAATGGTCTGACCATGACACGGGCAGGGGCAGAATACCCCCAACCCCCAGACACTAATCTGGCGACATGGAGGAAAAGACCAGGTCCAGAGTGTGGCCAGCTCTATGGGTGGGGCATAGAACATGCTGAGATAAGTTCATGGATGTCATGGATTCCATGAATTCCAGAGCCGCACCAGAGAGTTCATCCTCGGCATACAAGTTGAGATCCCCAACCACCAGAAGGCGGGGGGACCTCAGCAAAGCAGCCGAGACGAACTCAGCGATCTCTGGTAGGGATTGCACTGGGTTGCGGGGAGCACGGTACACCAGCACAATGCCAAACTTATCTCGCTGACCCACTGATAGATGGAGGCATTCCACCCCAGAACACACCATTGTCGCAGACCTACTAACACAAAGGGATTCCCTGTAAACGATGGCCACCCCGCCCCCCTACCCTCCGATCTGCCTGCCCACTGAACCTGAAACCCAGGTGGGCACAGGAGGGCGAGGGAGGCCCCGCCCTCCGTGCCCACCCAGGTCTCAGTGATACATGCCAGGTCGGCGTGCTCATCCAAGATAGAATCAAGGATGAGCGGGGTCTTGTTGTGCACCGACCTGGCATTAATCAGGAGGCAGGACAGATCGGAGGCGCTGGCGGGATGGCACCCAGGTAGATCACGGTGGGCGAGGGGATCAGAACGGGGGACAGGCAATAAGTGCCGGGCCCGAGTTCTTCTTACCCGACCGATCCCTCCGCCCAAAGCGTACCTCCCACGGCCAGACACCACAGAGATAGGGGTCCCTGCCAACATGGTGGCCTAGGAGGGGAGGGAAAAGGAAAAAGAGGAATAAATAAATAAATAAATAAAATTTTATATATATATATATATATATATATGCATGTTAGGGTGGATTCGGGTTTCTTCCCGTGTAGAAATCTGGTTGTTTTGGCGACGTTTCGACGAGGTCTCACTCGTCATCTTCAGGGAGACCACAGACACGCAGCCAGACCAAAATGAATTCACAAGACACAGGACCCCACTCCACCAAAGCCCAGGATGCTGCCAGAACACCCATCACCAAGGTCGTTAAGAAACAAAAGGCTAATAGACACACATCCAGCACCTCACCCACACATGATGTCTCTAAACAGCCATCTAACCCACCAGCAGTTAAGCCCTTAACGATCGCCTCAGCCACACAGCAGATCACAAAAGAACAAACGAACCTACAATCAGCAACAGAGCAAGCAAACCACACCCCCAGCAGTATTTATAGAAGGACTTCAACTGAGATCACGCTTTGCTTCAAGAAGAAAGAAGCCAGAACACCAGCCTGAAGATGACGAGTGAGACCTCGTCGAAACGTCGCCAAAACAACCAGATTTCTACACGGGAAGAAACCCGAATCCACCCTAACATGCATACCTATACCCGTGAAAATCTACGAAAACATATATATATATATATATATATATATATATATATATATATATATATATATATATATATATATATATATATATATATATATATATATATATATATATATATAAGCAAAACAGTTAACAACAGCAAAAAATACAGCTACAAAAATGCAAAAATACAATGGGAATAATGGCAAAACACAAAGGAGTATAAAACACAGTAAGAGGTTGGGCACATAACCAGGGCAGAATGGAAATAAAAGGAGGGGGGAGGGAGAAGGGGGAGAGGAGACGAGGTCAGCTGGTGGCCCAGACGGAGATGGACAGAACCGCCTTGAGCGATAAACTACAGGGGAGGGGGCAGTGGGCAGGGGGACAGGCGCTTCCAAGGCGTCGGCGGATGCACATCCAAGTCCGAATGGTCAGGGAAAAACCAATTCTCCCAAAATCCACACAAAAGTCCAGAGCCCGAAGGCCGAGGCCGAAGTCTTGCCTGACCTTTTGCTGGAGCTTAAATTATAGACTTGTTATTGGCAGGTAACAACATCCACAATGTGGCTTATCATGATTGAGTTGCTGGCGAGTCAAGAGATCCTTGGGATCAAAACAAAAGGTCTCCAACTACTGGAAATCTGTCCCTGCTGGTGATATGGCCTTAGATAGGGATAATTTGCTTAACAGATTTCTGCTGCTATTAGTTGTTCCTTGCATAATTATGATGTAAACTGTCCAGAGAGTGCTTGAGCATTAGTATGTACAGTACATTGAAGCAACAACAACATGTGCAGAGGCATTTGAGCAGAACACAAATGCCAGGGCTTTATTAGGGTCACTTTCACTTTTTCTGCTCATCTGGGAACTTCCAGGCCACAGCCCTGAACATTCACAGCTATGTTTAGAGATACAGTAATTGCTTTTTGGAGGACTCCATGCTGCCCACGACTTGTCCTTGCCCCGATGCAGCTGCCACTCAAAATGAACAGAAGGGAGCTTCAAACACGCTTTGCTGACAAGCAGGAAGATTTCCCCTTCTTTCTAAAAAGGGGAGAGAAAGCAATTTCTCCAACACCACCCCATCCCTTCAGGCTGTGTTTCCCTGTGCTGGGCAGTATCCTTAGTTTCACTTCAGTCATTGTCTAGCCACAACACTTCCAAGAAAAGGGAGTTGTCCTTCTGTACATCTGCCAAGACCCATTGCTATGCAAATATTGCTGGCTTCTTCTTCTCCCTCTCCTATGTTCTGAAAAGAGCTGCCTAGATGCCCTAAGCAAATCCAATCTCACCTGATTTCGGAAGCTAAGCAGGGTCAGCCCTGGTTAGTACTTAATGGGAGACCACCAGGGAATACCAGGTGCTGTAGGCACCTGGAGTAGGATCTGGCAAACCACTCCAGTATTCCTGCCAAGAAAACTCCATGGACATGGAGTCATGAAGGGTCAGTCACAACTGTAACAACACAACAACAACAATGTTCTGAAAATAAAATAATTGCTTTAAGCCAGTGTTACTCAATTCATGTGGGGTGGCAAACTGGCTATTCTCCCCCTGAGTTTGCCAGAAAGCAGAGTACAGTAGGACCCCCATATCCACTGATTCATTATATAAGAACATAAGAACATAAGAAGAGCCATGCTGGATCAGGCCAAAGGCCCATCTAGTCCAGCTTCCTGTATCTCACAGCGACCCCACCAGATGTGTTTGGGAGTGCATGAGACTAGATTTCTGTCTCCTGATACCACTCTCCTGCATCTGGCCCTTGAAGTACCCTGTTTAAACCCTGGAGGTTACATATCTCCATCATGGTTTGTAACCTGTGATGGACTTTTCCTCCAGGAATCTGTCCAATCCCCTTTTGAAGGCATCCAGGTCAGATGCCATCACCACATTGTGTGGCAGGGAGTTCCATAGACTTACAACGCGCTGGGTGAAAAAATATTTTCTTTTGTCAGTTCTTACTCTCCCAGCCCTCAATTTGAGTGTATGTCTCTAGTTCTGGTATTTTGGGAGAGGGAGAAGAGCTTCCCTCTATCCACTTTACTCATACCCTGCATTATTTTGTATGTCTCAATCATATCCCCCCTCAATCGCCTTTTTTCCAGACTAAAGAGGCCCAAATGTTTTAGCCTTTCTTCATAAGGGAGGTGCCCCAGCCCAGTAATCATTTTAGTCGCTCTCTTCTGCACCTTTTCCAGTTCCACTATGTCTTTCTTGAGATGCGGTGACCAGAATTGTACACAATACTCCAGGTGGGGCCTTACTATTGTTTTGTATAAAGGCATTATAATGTTCGCTGTTTTACTTTCAATCCCCTTTTTGATAATCCCTAGCATGGAATTGGCCTTCTTCACCGCTGCCACACATTGGGGAGACACCTTCATGGAGCTGTCCACCAACACACCAAGATCTCTTTCCTGATCCGTCACGGATAACTCAGAGCCCATGAGTTGATAGATGAAGTTTGGATTTTTTGCCCCAATATGCATTACTTTACATTTGGTTACATTAAAACGCATTTGCCATTTCTCAGCCCATTCCCCCAGTTTGGAGAGATCCTTCTGGAGCTCTTCACAATCTTCTCTGGTTTTTACCACACGGAAAAGTTTTGTGTCATCGGCAAACTTGGCCACCTCACTGTTTATCCCTTTCTCCAGGTCATTTATGAACAGATTGAAAAGCACCGGTCCCAGGACAGAGCCCTGGGGCACACCGCTTTTCACTTCTCTCCATTGTGAAAATTTCCCATTGACACCTACTCTTTGTTTCCGGGATCTCAACCAGTTCTCAATCCATAAGAGGACCTGCCCTCTTATCCCCTGACTGTGCAATTTTCTCAGCAGCCTTTGGTGAGGGACTGTGTCAAAAGCCTTTTGAAAATCCAGATAGACTATATCAACCGGTTCACCCAAATCCACGTGCCTGTTGACCTTTTCAAAAAATTCTAAGAGGTTTGTCAGACAAGATTTACCCTTACAGAAGCCATGCTGATTTTCTCTCAGCAAGGTTTGTTCTTTTATGTGTTTTAAGATTTTCTCTTGGATGAAGCTTTCCACCATCTTCCCTGGGACAGATGTAAGGCTAACCGGTCTGTAGTTTCCTGGGTCCCCCCTCCTTCCTTTTTTAAAAATTGGTGTGACATCTGCTATCCTCCAGTCCTCCGGCACTGTGGCCGTTTTAAGAGACAAGTTGCATATAACCGTTAAGAGATCTGCAATTTCATTTCTCAGTTCCCTAATAACCCTTGGGTGGATGCCATCTGGGCCAGGTGACTTCTTAATCCTCAATTTATCAATTAGTCCTAAAACCTCCTCTCTTTTAACCTGTATTTGATTTAATTCTTTAGTCAAGAGGGGCGGCTCAGGCAGCGGAATCCGCTCAAGGTCCTCTGTCGTGAAGACAGACGCAAAGAACTCATTCAATTTCTCTGCAATGTCCGAGTCTTCCTTAACCTCCCCTTTTCCTCCCTCACCATCCAGAGGGCCAACTGGTTCTCTGGCAGGTTTTCTACTTCTAACATATTTAAAGAAGCTTTTATTATTACCCTTTATATTGCTAGCCATTCGTTCCTCAAAGTCTTTCTTTGCCTCACTTATCATCTTCTTACATTTCTTTTGCCAGAGTTTGTGATCCTTTTTATTTTCCTCATTTGGAGAGGATTTCCATTTACAGAAGGACCTCTCCTTGCGCTTTAGAGCCTCTCTAACTCCACCCGTTAACCATGCCGGTGTCCTCTTGGACTTAAATGAGCTCTTCTTTCTTTGTGGTATGCACTTGTGCTGGGCCTCTATTATTGTTGTTTTAAACAGGCTCCATGCACTCTGAAGAGATTGGATTCTTCTAACCTTCCCCTTCAGTTTCTCTCTAACTAGTTTCCTCATCTAAGGGAAGTTTGCCCTTCGAAAATCAAGGGTTTTTATGTCTGATTTGGTTGACACTCCTCCTCCGACATGCATGGCAAAGGTAATAGCAGCATGGTCACTGTTCCCCAGAGGCTCAGTGACATTCACACCTCTGACCAGGTCCTGAGTATCACACAATATTAGATCTAGAGTTGCCTGTTCTCGGGTGGGCTCCGTGACAAGTTGCTCTAAGGCACAGTCATTCAGCAAGTCGAGAAACCCAGTTTCTCTTTCTTGCCCGGAGCTCGCATTGGCCCAGTCAATGTGGGGATAATTGAAGTCCCCCATGATTACTATCCTATCCCTTTTAGCCACTTCCATGATTTCTCTCTTCATTTCAAGGTCCCCCTCAAGTTTCTGATCTGGTGGACGATAGAATACTCCAACGATCACATCACTCCTTGGACCTGGTAGTTTAACCCACAGTGATTCTATGGTGGAGTCAGACCCTCTGTCAATCTCCATTCTGCTGGATTTTATCCTCTCTTTGACATAGATGGCCACTCCTCCTCCAACCCGCCCCCCTCTATCTCTTCTATAGAGTTTATAGCCTGGGATTGCTGTATCCCACTGGTTCTCCGCATTCCACCAGGTTTCTGTTATGGCTATTATATCAATGTTATCCCTAGCTGCCAAATGTTCAAGTTCTCCCATCTTTGCTCGGAGGCTTCGAGCATTGGCGTAGAAGCACCTGTACAGTGGGTCCCGCAACAACAGCTGCTGCCTTGTTCTTTTTCCCCGACAGCTTTTATTTTCAGTAGACAAACTGTCACATTCCGTTATTCTCCCAGTGCTAATACCTATACCTGCTATGTCTTCTCTATGTGATTCTCTACCCTCTCCAACCTCATTCCCCGAGGATGAGGTGTTCCGAACCGGATGCCACTCAGCTCCTGTCGGCTTTCCCCCAGTTATCAGTTTAAAAGCTGCTCTGCTGCCTTTTTGAGGTTGAGTGCCAGCAATCTGGTCCCATCATGATTCAAGTGCAACCCATCCCTCCTGAACAGGTTTGGCTTGTCCCAAAATGTTCTCCAGTTCCTGACAAATCTAAAGCCCTCCTCTCGACACCATCGCCTCATCCACGCATTGAGGCTTCTGAGTTCTGCCTGTCTGGCGGGTCCTGCATGAGGAACAGGTAGCACTTCTGAAAATGCTACCTTGGAAGCCCGGGTCTTCAATCTTCTACCTAGCAACCTGAATTTGGCTTCCAAGACTGACCGCTTGGCCTTCCCGACATCATTGGTACCGACGTGTACCATGACCACTGGCTCCTTCCCAGTTCTCTCTAACAAGCTATCTATATTTCTGGTGATGTCTGCAACCTTTGCACCCGGCAGGCAAGTGACCATACGGTTATCATGCTCCTCACAAATCCATCCCTCCGTATTTCTAATTATAGAATCCCCTAGTACAATGAGCTTCTCTCCTGCAGCCTGGTCATCAACATGTACCTGATCTTGTATCTCATCAATAGTGATGAGGGAGAGATCCTCCGGTGGAACCAATTCTTCCTCTATGTGTGCCTCATGAGGTGTGCTGAGGGAAAGAGCTTCAAACTGATTGTGCAAGATGAGACTCTCTGAGCGATGCCTTGGCCTTCTACTCCACTTATCCACTGAGCCAGTTATCTACGGTTGGCAGAGGAAAAATAAATAAAGAATTCAGCAGCTTCAAAGCAAGCTACTGTGACAAAACAGCCACTGTAAAGCAAGCTACCTTCGCAAAACAGCAGTTTTGGGGATTTTTTGGTGTTTGCTCTTATCCACAGTTTTCATTATCCACAGGAAGGCAGTGGTCTGAGCCAGAACCTTGTTCATTTTCACTTTCAGTTCTTTCAGGCAAAAGACACAAACATGTGGCACCTTAAAGACTAACTTTCATATTTTAATGTGACGTTTCGTGCACATGTGCACTTCTTCAAGACATAGCAGCAGAATGAGGTGTAAGATACTTATAAAATGAGATATACATATCATACAAAATATTGATTGGGTATCACCGCCCCCCCCAACTCTATATACAGGCAATCAAGGCTACGCTACCCTTTTAAAAACGGACACTCCCTTCTCTGTGTCCCGGGATGATTTTCTTTTTCTTTTAGGGAATATTCAGATACTCCGTTCTGCCCCCACCCACCCACCCCAAGAGGAGACCTCTTAGCGCTCCTTGAACACTTTAAAACCCCTTCCCCTCCATACCAATTTCCTTCCTTTCAGTTAGCAACAGGATTTAGGGTTTTCTGTTTCAAGCGTAGTTTTCTCAGAAAAGTTATTTTTGTTTCATACATTTGTTGGGTGCTTATCAATTGCTCCTTCTCAAACTAGAAATCACATTTCGGTGGCAGGTACAAACCTTCCTGTTTCAAAAGGTTTTTTTTAAAAAAAACCTGACATAACATAGATTACAGGTCGGAGGGCAATTTCAGTGTTTTGTATTTAATTTTTTTTGTTGCTTTTCAATTGTTCATTGACATTTGAATGTTTTAATGGTTTTAACTGTTCATTTTAATGTAAGCCGCCCAGAGACCTTTGGGTAGTGGGCACCATATAAGCTAGCTAAATAAATAAATAAATAAATAAAGTTAAGGCAACCCAATTTAGGCTATCAGAACAAACTTCTTAACTGTTACAGCAGTACGGCACTGGAACCAAGTGCTCCAACGCTGGAGACAGGTAATAGAAAATTAAGACGGCCTTACACAGTGGTGCCTCAGTTAAAGAAAAAAAATCAATTTAAAAATTGATTAAAGAAATGAAATTTCCGGGAATAGAGATGTTTCTGTTTAAGGGGGGGGAAATCAATGGGATGCCCCAGTTTATGCTTTTTCATAAGGGAATTAAAAGTTGATGTGTGATGTTCTCATGAGAAAGAGAATGGGGATGCCCCGCTTTAAGAAAATAATTAAATGGAAAGCCCCACTTTATTGCTTTTTTCTTAAATCTCTGCAACCGATTAACTGGTTTTCAATACATTCCTATGGGAAAACACGTTACAAAATGTTCACAATACAAAACAGCCCGCAGAACAAATTCATTACGTTAACTGAGGCACTACTGTATCAGATATATTTTGATTTGGATTCCAGTCCTACAGTGAAGGGGGGGGGGGTTGGACTTCCAACTCTATGGTTCTATTGTTCAAAGTAGCAGCCAGGCGCTGCTAACCAAATGCCCTTGATCATTATAGCAAAGGTGACCCTCTCTGTTAAAGCTTTATCAGCATGCTGGTCTCGAGCATTTCAGGTGTGTGTTGACACAATGCCAAGGAGGACACATCAGCAATGACTGTGTAGATCATATCATGTGGGGATTTTTTAAAAATGTATAAGATTGAGACAGTCCTTTCCCCACCTTTTAAAATAGGTTTTCCTGCAAATAAAAGTCTTGTGGCTGATAAAATGGGAAGTACAGCATACCACAGTTTACGAATGCCTCCGTTAACAAAATTTTCGGTTCACAAAAGGAAGTCCATTTAAAGTAATGCCTCAGTTTACATTTTTCCCTCCAGAAAACTCCAGTTTACAAAAAAAATTAACAAAAAATTTCCCCCAGGTGCATTGTACCTCCATTTCCAGTTTACAAATTTTCTGCAATACAAAATGTCCCGGGGGACGTGGAATTTAATTTTGGGTGGTTTATGGTCTCTTTGCAGTTTTGTAATTTATCGGGTTTTTTTCTCTTTTCTCTTCTTTTTCTCTTCTTTTAAATTTGTTTGTTCATATCTGTGGACAGCCGGAATAGGGCCTGCTTCAGTATTAAGAACTAGAAGAACACCCACCTGGCTTTGCTGTTGCTGCCGCCTCTCGCCTTCAGGAGCCTCAGATCTGTGCCGTACCTTCTCACCCAGGCTAGGGCTCCAGGTAAAGTCCTTTTCCCCAGCCAGTTAAAGGTGTGCTCTTTTTTTTTTTTTTTTTGAATGCATATCCCTGTAATATTGAGGCATTCCCCAGCCGTGGTACAGTCCAGCTTCATGGTGCCTTCTTCAGTCTGTTTCTACCTTCAAAATAGAGCAAGCTGCCCCAATGCTTCTTGGATGTTGTAGTTCTTTGGGAAATGTCCTCTATCATCAGTAGGGATGGGCAATTAGTTTCAGAACCAGTAGGTTCTGAAACAACCCACGCGAGCCCAGGTGGTGTTTGGAAGCCTCTGACACACACGCAGCCAGTCTTTTACCTTTTTCTGGGCAGGCAGAGAGCTGAGCTCCAACGAGGAAGCAGACTGGATGTCATCTTCTGTTGCTCCATGGTGTTGGCCAATCAGACAGGGAGGCAATATGATGCCTGTCCCTGCTCAATTCTTGATTGGCCAGCACCACGGAGCAGCAGAAGATGACATTGCAGCCTGCTTCCTGGTTGGAGTGTAACCCCACACAAGCCCAGAGAAAGGTAAGAATCATAGAATCATAGAGTTGGAAGAGACCTCAAGGGCCATCTAGTCCAACCCCCTGCCATGCAGGAACCCCATCACAATATTTCCGACAGATGGCCATCCAGCCTCTGCTTAAAAACCTCCAAGGAAGGAGATTCCACCACCCTTTGTGGCAGCATATTCCACTGCCGAACAGCTCCAACTGTCATGAAGTTCTTCCTAATGTTCAAATGGAATCTCTTTTCCTGCAGTTTGAAACCATTGCCTCGAGTCCTAGTCTCTGAAGCCATGGAAAACAAACCTGCTCCCTCTTCAATATGACATCCTTTCAAATATTTAAACATAGCTATCATATCCCCTCTCAGTCTTCTTTTAGAGAGGCTAAACATTCCCAGTTCCCTAAGCCGTTCCTCATAAGACATTTCCTCCAGACCTTCAACCATCCTGGTCACCATCCTCTGCACCCGCTCGAGGTTGTCAACACCCTTTTTAAATTGAGGCGCACAGAACTGGACACAGTACTCCAGGTGGGGTCTGACCAGAGCAGAATAGAGTGGTACTATCACTTCCCTTGATCTAGACACTATGGTTCTGTTTATGCAACCAAGAATTGTATTGGCTTTTCTGGCTGCCACATCACACTGCTGACTCATGTTCAACTTGTGGTCCACTAAGACTCCCAAATCCCTTTCACAGGTACTATTCTCCAGCCATGTATCCCCCATCCTATATCTGTGCAATTCATTTTTTTTACCTTGATGTAGCACCCGACATTTCCCTCTGTTGCAATCCATTACGTTGGCTTTGGCCCAGCACTCTAATCTGTCAAGGTCTTTTTGAATTTTCATCCTATCCTCTAAGGAATTAGCAACCCCTCCCAATTTGGTATCATCTGCAAATTTAATTAGCATACTCTCTATTCCTTCCTCCAAGTCATTAATAAAGATATTGAACAGCACTGGACCCAGAACAGAACCCTGGGGCACCCCACTGGTCACGTCTCTCCATGCTGAAGAGAGGCCATTTATGGTCACTCTCTGGGTACGATCAGTCAACCAATTACAAATCCACCTAACAGTAGCACTATCTATCCCACTTTCTACTAACTTCTTAGCAAGAATATCATGGGGAACCTTATCAAAGGCCTTATTAAAGTCCAGATAAGCAATATCCACAGCATTCCCCTCATCCACCAGGCTTGTAATTCTATCAAAGAAAGAGATCAAATTAGTCTGGCATGAGTTGTTTTTAAGAAACCCGTGTTGACTTCTTGTAATGATAGCATTGTTTGTTAAATAATTGCAGACTGACTGTTTAATAATCTGCTCTAGGATCTTTCCAGGAATTGAAGTCAAGCTGACTGGGCGGTAATTATTTGGGTCCTCTTTCCCCCACCCCTTTTTGAAGATGGGGACAACATTAGCCCTCCTCCAATCGATGGGGACTTCCCCTGTTCTCCAGGACTTCTCAAAGATTATTGCCAATGGTTCTGAAATTACTTCCGCCAGTTCTTTTAATATCCTTGGGTGTAATTCATCTGGCCCAGGAGACTTAAATTCATTTAATGTTTCCAGGTGTCCCTGTGCCAGCTCTCTACCTATTCTGTGTTGCAATTCCCATCCTACCTCATCTAGTCTTTGTCCCAGTGGATCTCTTTCTTCCTTTTTGGAGAAAACAGAGGCAAAGAAGGTGTTGAGTAGTTCTGCCTTTTCCTTGTCTCCTGTTAGTAACTGGTTATTATCGCCACACAGAGAGCCTATCATTTCCTTATTTTTCCTTTTGCTGCAGACATAACTGAAGAAACCCTTTTTATTATCTTTAATGTCTCTGGCAAGTCTAAGTTCGTTTTGCGCTTTAGCTTTTTTTACCACCACCCTGCATATATTAGCTGTTTGCTTATATTCCTCTTTGGTGCATTTCCCATTTTTCCATTCCTTGTACTTGTTTTTCTTTATAGTTAGCTGAGCTGAAAGTTCTTTAGTAAACCATTGCTGTTTCTTTAGACCTCTCCCATTTCTTCTTCTTGTTGATTGGCTGCATGTGTGTCGGAAGCTTCTGAACACCACCTGGGCTTGTGTGTAGGTTCCAAAATGAATTGCCCATCCCTAGTCCTCAGTGAGATTATTATGACACTGCACCTGGGTACTTTCCTTTTAAAATGTATGCTAACAACAGGTCAGTGTGGCCATGAAGACTGAGGGGTGGGGCCTGCTTCAGGTAAGTGAAATGTAGGATCTTCATAAATACTAGTTTGCATTACAGTTATCACAGTTCAAATTAATTTGCTTTAATGCAAATCCCTGGCTGCAGGAGTAAAAAAAAAACAATATTCCCAAGGTCTGCATATTACAGGGAAGATTACACATCCATGTTATCTGAGCAGTAAATCTAAGTACTGATTTGGAGTGGTTGTTATTATTTAAAGCACACTTCCCTATTCCTTTCCTGGTTTTAGAAGTCAAGATTATCCAGATTTTGGAGAAAACAGGGGAAAAACAGCCCTTAAGACACAGTTAAAAGGCATTGAAATAAGATACAGAAACAATGGTGAAGATTCAGAGTGGCAACTGCTATGAAAAGCAGCCAACGGAGGCTAGAGAAAACCAAAAAGATGTCAGTGAGAACCCTCAAGAGGTCTCAGAAGTAGAAGTATGGCTGACATGCAATGAGGGAAATGGAGAAGAAGAAACTAGCAGTGATCCAAGATCAAACTTGCCAACCAATTTAGAAGCATCTTTTTACATTTCCTGCCCTGAGGAAGATGTCCCAAGAGCAGAGCCGCCATCACCCTCTGACCAGTCCCATTATCATCTTCCAACCAAACATGAAAAACAGATTTTTTTCCAAATCCTGAAAGATTTACTTGAAAACCCATTAGAGTCTGGTCAAAAAGGTGTACGCCAGTGTGGCGGAAATATCTTGGAGCTCACGTATATGAACGAGAGGTGTGAATTAAGGATTCTGAATTCTGACAGGGTTTGCCAGTGGGAGCAAAAATTGAAAACAGATGGCATTTACCTTAAATGGCGCGGCAATCATGTGGAACGTCTCAGCCCGGCGAAGATCCAAATGGTTCAGAATGAGCTGAAATCCCTGGGGATTCAGAGCGATAGACTACGGAGTTGCTTCTCCCTGGCTAGAACTGAGTTCATGGAAGAGCCCTCATATGTTAAGAAGAATATGAAACTGGACATCATTTGTGACGAGGCTATAATAACCTTTAGTGAAGGTAAAGGTGAGAATGTGGCCACAGTTTTGTATGATGAAAACCTAAGTAGCCCCAAATACTTCTTGGAAGCAAAGGACTGGTGGGTGGCAATTCAGAGATTCTTTGTGCATTGCCTGCGTCAGATCAAGAGATGGGCTGATAATGTGGCTTTAATAGGTTCTAAGATAGACTCGTTCATAAGTTGGATTGCTCAGTGGGTTCAGAATTTACTTTGTTTTTCTAAACCTAAAAGCCAGTAGCCACTTTTAGATACTTGCAGGTCTACTGATAGAAGGAAGCTTCAGTCCTTCACAAATTCTGGAACCTCTCTACTCTCAGTGCAACTCTCACACGTTTTGACTCATCATCCTCATCATCCTTTGCATTTTTCCAGTTTATATTAAAATCAGATTTCCTTCTGTCAATAAGCTGGAGAGTAAAAAAAAATGATGTGTTTTTTTTATAGAGAAGAATCAAAAGAATTCTTAAAAATATACTCTTAGATGAAGTAACATCCAGTTAATCTCTATTTAGGGCACAGTCCTCGCTAGCTGGGCTGACTTTAGGCTGGCAGTTTTTATTTCTGAGCTTTCTCCTCTTTATTTTTTTCTCTTTCCTCTTTTGCATCTCTTTGCTCAATTCCTGTGATATGAAGGTCTGTTTCTTTACCAAACTACTTTCAGACTTTTCCTTGTTTTTTTCCCTTTCCGTATCAATCATATCTTTCTATAAAGTAGTTATTCAACTGCTATTTCATGCTTGCCCAGTAGGGGGCACTCTGCTCTCAAATCTGTTTCAGCAAGTCTCTTGTTCTATAGCCCAGAAGCCATTAATTAAAAGTCCACTCTGCATTTGTCTCAGTTCCTCTTCATTATCACCACAGATATCAAAACACAGCTCAAATATGTTTGTCCCAATTTCTTTGCGTTTGTTATGGGCAAGCAGTCACATCCTGGTTGTTCAGGACAACCTTCATACACTTAACAGCTGCAAACAAGCCTTTTCCACAATTGGGACTGTTTATACTTCTCTTACTCCCTCGATCAGCTTATTTTTAACTCTGCTACTTTCATTAGTTTTATGGCGATTGATTGTTTTTTTCTCAGCCTCCTTGGCTTCCGATCTTTTGATCCTCAGCATAATCACCCAAGACTTGCTGCTTATCTCTAGCAGTCATTGAGATAGCTATAACTGTATTATTTTGATCTCAAATCATTCGACAAAATGCAAAAGAGTTCTAATCACAACCAAGAGTAAAGACATCCTCTTTTACAGTATCTGGGTAATCTTTGCTGTTATTCATTGACGGTTTGGGAGTCCTATGATTCATGCCAACGTCATATCTTCCCCGTCACCCGGGTGCCTTCTTGTGAGTGCCAAGTGTGTATGGTGTGAAGCCAAAGAGATAGACTCCCCTGCCATACATGCTTGTCAGAGTAAGGACTTCCCCGATGGGATTTATATACAGGGTGGTGGTGTGATCAGATTGATTGCCACAGCTGAATTTCTCCAGATAAAGAGGACCCTAAAAGGGTAAGTCCCCTGGGGGAGGGGCGAAGACAGGCATCATCCAAGAACCACAAAGAATGCAGTGGCAAACTTTGTAGGTCAACCGCCTTATCTCCTGCTGGAGGAAGACCGGCTGCCATAGCATGGTGACAGCTCAAGCTGCTGGTGCCGGATAAATGTAAATAGTTGTAAATATTTTGAAGTTTTACTGCAGTGATTAAGACTGTTTGGTCTCCCCTATCACTCTATGTAAGTTTCATCTTGGTGACATTTTGGATGTTTTTTCTTCTTCTATAAGTATTAATCCCCCCCCCCAAAAAAAAAGTGGCTACAAGTGTGCGGGAAAATGAATAACTAAAAGACGGAGCTACTACAGAAGTGACTGTTTTTATATATTGCAACATGGATCTACCTTGCTTTTGGCATTTCTCTCTGGCAGAACATTCTGAAGAAAGGGAAACTTCCTTTCTTTTTGCTCCAGTAGATATAAGGAAATAGCCTGAGAACAGTGGTGGAAATGCTTTTTTTAAAGCAGCAATTTGTCTGACATTGGATAGTAATGTTTCCAAAACAAACCACCAGATAATGAAATTTTCAAAACAAGCCACTAGAATTTTTTTCTCCCTCTCATTCCTCTCCTTTTTTGCTTTTCTCTTTTTTATACCCCTCCCTCCTGGAAGCTGAGTAAAACTATAACCACAAATGGTTAACTCTTTGAAATAAACTATAACTGAGCACAATGAGCTGGGAATCAATTGGCCTTTTCACACCACCCCTAAACTCCGCGGCAAATGGCTCCCAGCTCCGGAGCTTAAAATTGTTTCCCCACCAGCTCCGGAGTTTACAGAAAATTAAGTGTGACCACGCCCACCTAAGCGCGTCGCAGCACACTTTTCAGGTACCTGCTCTCCGGGGGTGAAAATCCTGATGCGGATGTAAAGGAGTGAGTGCCGGGCTCTCCTCGCTTCTGTTTGTTGTTGTTTTGCCCCCGCCCCTTTAAGAGACAGGAATCAGGACGAGGACGGGGCTCGGGGCGGCTTCGACCGTCAGACGGAGGTGAGCCTGCATTTTTTCCTCTCTTTTTTTCTCCTCCCCTCACGCAGACAGGAGCAAGGAAGTGCGGAGGGGGTGGGAACACAGGAAGAGCAATGAACCCCCAAGATCTCTGGTCCGAATTTAAGTGGCCAGCGGATCTTAGCGGTCGTGTGAAAAGGCTCAATGACAGATCAGCAATTTGCAGACTGCTCCTTAAAATTCAGAATGTAATAGACTCTTTGCAGACCGAGTCCCCTCTTGAACTGAATATAGAAGCAGAGGAGAGTCTCAATCTTAATCTTGATTGGAGCATGGAGCTGGAACAGAGCACTGATCTCAATCTACAAGTCTACAGACTACAAATCAACACAAGATATTTGCAGGGGGGATGTTTGCAGAGTGTGGAGTTTAGCTTTGTTTGGGAGACTTCTGCATCCTGGGATGGACTTGTGGATGCGTCAAGTCTGGAGAAGACAGGAACAGGTGGATATGCACTAGAGGAAAGAGGTGTCTGGAAATTTTTCAATAGCCAATCAACAGATAAGACAGAGGAACAACTTATGAAGGCAATGGACTTATCAGGAAAGATGGAAATCCAGAAAGAGAATCTTCGGCGTAATGAATCAATCATATAAAAGGCCTGTCTCTGCATTTGATGGTCTTGGCCATTGGTGGTGTGCCTTTGGGAGTCCAGTTGTTGGGTGTGCCGGAGGTTCACCACCGCTGGCTATTAATGCATTATAATGATGTGGAAAACAGATAATGGAAATGTGCAAACCAACCTGGAATATAAATAGTGTTGATCTGTTAGATCCTTAAAAGAACTGTTGTAGTTAGATATAGCCAGGTGATACAAAACTGTTGAAACTATGTATCTATTACAATATAACTGGTTTGGATATCTATTATGTACAGTATTAGTTTAGCGATCTTTTAAAACGGCTCTTGGCTGCAGAGCCGAACGCTCAGCTCTGTGGCCGAAAGCCCTTTTAGCATCGTGCACCACTTGACAGCACCCCCCCGGGGGGGGGGGGCAAGCGGCACACAATCTTTTAAAAGGGCTGTTGGCCACAGAGCTGAGTGCTCGGCTCGGCGGCCGAAAGCCCTTTTAGCATTGTGTGCTGCTCGCCAGCGGGGAGGTGTGGGCAAGCAGCGGGCGATGTTTAAAAACGACTTTCGGCGGCACAGCCAAGTACTTGGCTTTCTGTCTGAAAGACTTTTAAACATTGTGCGCCACTTGGCAGCACCCTGAGGGGGTGGGGAGAAGTGGCACACGACACCTTTGAAGGCAAGCCCCAAGCTCCAGCTGATTGGTACTGGGGTGCAGGAGAAAAACGTTAAAAAGCCCCCAAACCTTCCCCCCCTCCCTCAAGCCCTTTCGGGGTCCTGCAGTCCTGCAATATAGCAGGACCACAGTATATGAACCGCAAAAGGGCAGGGGACCACTGTATTAGGATATGGATAATGGAAAACAGAAATGTAAAAACCAGCCTGAAATGCTAATTTGTTAGACCTTTAAAAGAACCATGGTAGTCAGGCAAAGACAGGAACTTTTATATGCAATGCGAAATCGAGGGACCAAGATGTAACACCCCCACCTTTTTTTAGCAGCCCGTCAAGCACTAGTTTTAGTTATATAAGACTTTTGAAATTTTGTAATTTTTAGAAGAGTAGATAAAATATACTTGGTTGCTGATCTCTACCGTATGTTAAATGCTGTAGATTAGACAGACTAGTTTAACATTGTATTTTGTTGTCTTCACTTTTTGTATTATATGAAAACAGATGTAAATCAAGATAAATTATGGTTGGGATACATTTACTATATACTGTACAGAGTTGATCAAATATATTTTAAACTCTTTAGATGAATTAAGTACTAGGATCAAGAATATTGTTAAGATTAGACAGGCTAGCTCAACATTGTATTTTGTTATTTTTATTCTTTGTACTAGATGAAAATAAAGAAAAGTAAAGATGGACATACTATTGATGGGGGGAAAAGAAGGCAAGCAAATATGAAAGTATGAAAACAATCTCGCTTAAGATCAGAAGGGAAATATGAAATATCTGGGCTGAAATATTGGGAAAACATTTGTTTTTGATCTATGTAACACGGCAGGAGACAAACAATGTATTTGTTTTAACCTGTTAGGTTTAGAAAATAAAAATAAATTTAAAAAGAGAACCTCTAGCTTTGTATTGTCTAGCCCAGCGGTTCCCAACCTTCCTAATGCGGCAACCCTTTGATACAGTTCCTCATGTTGTGGTGACCCCTTGCCCTGCTTGGAAGAAGAGGCCACAAGCCCCCTTTGGCAGGCCCACTGTCGTAGGGGCCATCGAGAACTCCCCTCTACAGGCACCCTCAGCCAATCACAGCCTCTGGTGCCATTGACTGACATCCCCTCCAACCTATCAAGCTGTAACTCACTCTTTCCCCCCCTTCCTCCCGCTACTCCTCCAGACCCAAACCGTTTGTGCCCTTTTCTTTTTACTGGCTTCTGGCTTCCCCTGTGAAATGGTTGTTCGGACCCCAAAGGGGTCCCGACCCCCAGGTTGAGAACCACTGGTCTAGCCCCTGCTGCTTGGTGCAGTCAGACTGCCCCCGAGAGATCTGTCTGTCTGTCTCCCTATTGTTCTTAAACACAGGCACAAACCCCACAGTCTGAGAGAACCACAGCAGAAGCCTGGATGGATCAGCAGTCAGGAATGTACACAGAACCCAGAAATGAGTCAGCGTAGATCAGGGTGCCAAAGACTCTGGTGAACACCCACCCATCCCCAGACCCTTAAAGGGACATGTATATGGCCAATGGCACTACAGAACGTCTGATGTGATCCTAGAGGAAGAAGGGGGGAAAGCAGGCAACCTTCCAAAAAGACACTAGGAGCTGCCATGTGGTGGCTAAATGAAAACAAAAAGCAGAGTACACATTAAGGAAGTGATGGGGGTGGGAAGCCGGCATGGCAAATCCTCATGCAAGTGTCCTGCATGGCTGGAGAAGGGCTCACTTGCCAAAGAAAGAGCCAGCACTAGCAACAGTGCACTTGTGTGCAAAGACCCCTGTTCATAAACAGTGGAAAGGAGGAAGGGCGTCATAAGAACACAAGGACAGCCTTGCCAGAACAGGCCACAGCCCACCCAGTCCAGCATTCTGTCTCACACAGCGGCTCACCATTTGCTTCAGGGTATTCCCAAGCAGATGTCTTCAACTGCTTAAGATTCCCTGCAAATGGTATTGAGATATATTCTGCCTCTCTCTCCAACCCGGAGGTTGTCGTTAGGCATCCAGAATGATAGCCATTGATGACCTTGTTCTCCATGAATTTGTCCAATCCTTTCTTAAAGCTGTCAAGGCTGACAGCTGTCACCACTTCTTCTGGCAGGGAGTTCCATAGACCAGTGATCCTCTGGGTGGGAAAGTACTTTCTCGTATTTGTTTGAGATCTAGCACCCAAAAGTGTCATGGAGTGCTCCCTAGTTCTAGTGTTGTGCGACCGGGAAACAGTTTTTCCTTATCTACTTTGTCCACTCCGTGTATGATTTTATAAACTTCAATCAGGTCACCACTTAGGCGCTGTCGTTCAAGTGTGATGACAGCCAGAAGCCACGCATCTAGCCGCAGTCGCACCTGGTGGAGGGGAAGTAGGTGCACAATCCCTTCTACTCAATGCCCGTCTCGCCAGGACCCCCCATGCTGGTGGCTGTCAGCCAGGCAATCCCTTCACCTCTGCCGGCACCCCAAGGGCCCTGCACCTGGAGAGCCAGGAGGGACTACAGATGCTATGCCAGCTGAGCACCGGACATCACAAAAGAGGAAGGCCACCTCGGCATACCCCAAGGCCATCTGCTCTCCTGCCGCTTCTTTTCCACATTCACACAGGAGTGGATTCTCACATGCTCATCCACTTTCTCAAAGCCCACCTCCACGGGAGCTGCCACGTTCCTCAGGTGCCCTTTGTCAGGACCTGCACACTCCTGCTGAGACCGATGGTAACCTTCCCAGAAAGGAGTCATTGCATTATTCTTCTCTATTTGACCCCTTTCCCCTCAGCCCAGAGGGAAGCCACCTCTTGGGGCAATGGCTGTGTAGACTGCGGACCACCGACCAGGGGGTGGCATGCTGGACCCTCCTCGCCCTGTCTCCAGCCCTCCTGTTGCACCTCAGCTGCTCCAATGAGACTCGGCTCTCTTGAGACCATCTCTTCATCCTTCATCTCAACCCCCACTTCCTTTCAACCCCCTCCTAAGACAACCCATAGCTCTCACTCCTGTTGGGTCATGACACAGCTGCATTGCGGCCAAGGGTAACACTCCTTCTTCAGGAAGCCACTGTGCTCAAGGAGTACTCCAAGGGAGAAATACTTCCTGTCCACAGAACCGTTTCCTTGGAGATGATGTGGGCAAGCGGTCAGGTAGAACATGTACACACTGAGGAGCATGCCACGAGGAGAGTCACTTTAAGGGGAACGGTCCCCCCCACACAAAGCAACATTTCCAGCATAATCAAGCAAGATCCTATATCACCACCTGAGCAGACCCTTAGAAGGTTCGTATAGTAGACAAATAAGAATTGATTTAGATGGGATCTAACAGGGCTGCTCCACTGAAAGAACTGTTTCTGTCAGTAGGACAACTCCATACATCCTGATAGATAGCTCTTCCTGGCTCTGCCCCTTTAAAAGCCGCTTTAGGGGGGACAGAAGTGCTCCAGCACAGGTGTTTGGGCTGAGTTCAGACTCAACTTTGGCCATTCAAAGGTTACAGGTGTGATAATTTTGGGAGAGGTAGCCTTGTTAGCCTGTGCAAGAATTCCAGGCAAAAATCAAAACAAAACAAAATAAAAGACAAAAA
>JAWVWN010000903.1:0-25832 GCA_037367305.1 Phrynocephalus vlangalii
CTCAGCAATCGGGACTGATCCCTGGGGCCACAGCCTTCCTAACCTTCGGACCTAAATTTTTCCCCTAAACCGGCTCGTGCAAAAAGGGGGGGGAAAAAGGGTGGGGAGGGGAGAAAGGGGCTGACTCGGAAGGTATAAACCGGGGGTGGGAGAAATAAAGATCAGGGAATGATGATTGAAACGCGGATAGAGATAATGGAAAGGGGCTAGGGGCTTGCGAGAGCATAGGAGTGGAGTAAACATTTTAAAAAAAAACGATTTCCCTCTTAGGCCAATCCCAATCATCATAAAAACCCCCTCTTATATTTTCTGGACGAGACGGTCTTCAGGCCCCTCCAAAGCCCCACAATTATTGTTCCCCCAGTCGCCCCTCTGCTTTTCTTAATATTATCCTGGGCCCTTTTTTGTACTTGATTTCATTAAACTGTTTTTGTTCCTTTTCCCCTGAAAAAAAAAGACCCCTTTCATTAAAAAATTCTTGCTCCTCGCACCACTGCTCATCAAGGCTACGCCCTTTATTCCAAACACCATGTCAATAATTCCCAGTGTTTTTACAATTAAAAATTGTAAATAAAAAAGTACTGTCCCATGACACATTACGCGAGATGTTGGTTTTACATTAATGTTTTTTTGATGCTAATGTTTTGTGCAACCTGCTGCTGTTTTTTTTATAAAATCTATTCTATATGACGATTTTTCAAGCTCCAGGATTATCTCATGAAAACAATACGCAAATAAGTGAATAAATGAGATGTGGAATGAAACCATGCACTCATTTCCCATGCTCTAACCAGGCTAGTAGAAAGTCTAGAATAGCAATTTTATAAAGCCGAAAAGCTCCCCTCTTCCCGGGTGAACCATCAGGTTTGGACTTGGTTTTCTCTGTCTTGCATAGAGGAAGAAAAATCTCCATTTTGCCTTACAGTACATGTCTTCAAACTTCTTCCCTCGGGATACCAAGTACAAAACACCTGGAATTTCTATCAGTATGCTGAAGATAAACAATTCGATCATTCATTTTCTACTTCAGCAAGTGGATACTGTCCAGATGGGGGGAGCAGTGGCGGCCTGATGCTGGAAAATGGTTCAACTCAAGTGAACCTGGACAAGATGGAGATTGTCCTCTTGGGGTGGGGGTGGGGTCTCTCCGATATGTTAAGAGAGCTCCTGCCCAGGTTGGAAGGTGTAGAACCCCTTCTTAGAGACGAATCCTGAACCTGGTGGGTTCTCTGGACCCTGCTCTCTCCTGGGATTCCTGGGTTTTTAGCTGTGTCTAGGTCAGCTTTTTAGTCAACTGAAGCTCATTGCCCCCCTCTACTCGGGAACTCTCAGGATGTTGGTTCATGCACTGGGGGACTTTCCAGCTTCACTACTGCAGTACTTTCTACAGGCAAGAATGGGAAAAAAGTGTGGGCATACTGGATCACATCTCCTTTTAAAAACCTTTTCCAACTCTGTTCTAATGCTCTCTTTGCACCTTCTTGCGCCTACACTGGGTTTTGGCATCATTTATGTTGGTTGGGTGCCTCCCCCCATTAATATTGTTATTTTTTGTAAACTGTTCAGAACAGTGCTGTGCAGTCATGGGGTGGTATAGAAGTTCCAGAAATAAATAATAAATGCCCACATTGAGGCTCCCTAAAATTTGAAAAAAAAATAATTTGGGGGTAACCCTCTTTATCCCAAAAAATACTTGCCCCGGGAAATTTGAGGTTAGGGGAATGATGCATCAGTATCAATTGCCACAAGCACATTCCAAGCACTTACCATTGCAAAAGAAGTTGACCATGAAACCCCTTTTCTTCTTAACAGGAACAAAACAGTTCAATCCAGTTTAACAGATTCCGTTATATGTCCTACATATGCCCAATACAGTGGTACCTCACTTACGAAATTAATCTGTTCCAAATGCATTTTTGGAAGTTGAATTTTTCCTACGTCAAACTATTGTTTGAAAATCAGTCAATCCGTTCCAGAGGGATTAATCCATTCTGGAACAGATTAATTTATTTTCAATGAATTCGTATGGGAAGACTGTATAAGACCCCCTTAATCAAAGGGCAGCGGAAGGCTGTTCCTGCCCTGCAGCTGACAGACAGCTGATTTTGACTGCTCAGAGCTGTCAAAATCAGCTGTCTGTCTCAGCTATATGGTGGAGCCTTCAGCTGTCAGTGATTGAGGGGGCAGCCACCTCCTCTTTGCCTGTGTCTCTGGAGGAGTCATCCCTGCTCTGCCCAACAAAGTATTGGGCAGAGCTGGGACTGATGGATTTTCAGGCAGCCTGGGCACTTTGCAAGGCAAGTGGCGGTGGCAGATCACCACCGCCGCTTGCCTTGCAAGGTGCCCAGGCTGGCCGAAGATCCATTGTTCCCTGCTTACCCCACCAATTTGTTCAGCAGAGCAGGGAATGATGAGCAAAGAGGAGGGGGAGGTGATGGAGGCAGAGAGTGCCACCTCCTCTTCCTTCTCCTAGGTCTTTGATCTCTTTGGCAGAGATTGAAGCACCTAGGAGGAGGAGGAGGAGCAGCTGATCCCCCTCAATCAAGGGCAGTCACGCCAGACAGGTGATTTGACAGGTCGGACCTGTCAAAATGACCCATCTGGCACAACTGCAGAGAGCCTTCATATGTCAAATTTTTCAATGGTCAAAGCAATCATAAATTGTGGTACCATCATACAGTATAATCAGAACCTTCCAAAACAGATAGTATTTCATGCTTACTCCATTTAAAAATTGAATTACAAAAGGGCCAAAATAATCCAAACCTTCACTATAAGTTTCCTAATAACAGATGATATAAAAGAACAAATACTTTATTTGTGGCACTACAATGATTACACTGTAGTCTTGTAATTCTTGCAGCTCACTCATAGTTTACTTAAGCCTTCTGTCTTTCTGGTGTCGTTAAAATGAGAACCCAGCTTGGGGGCGGGGGGGGGGGGCGGGGAGGCAATGTGTAGCCTGTGTATAAATAAACTGTAAACCACCCAGATAGGTCTTAAAGAACTAAAGGGTGGTATATAAGCAGAACACTTGTTTCTCCTGATTTGTTTTTGGCATGTTCAATTTTAAACAGAGCCCAAGAATTTTAAATGTAGCACCATAAAAACAACAAACTGAGGAGGTAATGTAGGATTTAGGAGTCATGTGGAAGATTGGGGCAGAGCTATTCACATACATTGTGTACCTTATTAGCTATTTGTTTAGAAAATAACAAACCACACACATTTCTTAAAATCTCGACACTGACCCTTGAAAAAATAAATACGCTTCGTTGCTGTGCAGGTATGCAGAACATACAACTGGAGGTTTTAAATACAAAACACAGTGCCTGCCAAGACTGTTAATTTCCTTTTAGCTCCTTTCTTAAGTCTAGCAGATGGATTTCATAACCTGTACTTCAAAAGATTCATAAAATAAACGTGCTACCCGACAGCTTCCCAAAACTATTGTGTATGAATATAATATGCATCTTTTCATATGCTTCTCCTCATGGAGATATTAAAGATAGTGACACTTTGTACGCCAGTGTGTGAACTGGTTATGTAGACGAAAAGAGCTCCTGAAAGGTGGTAAAGAATTCCATTTGTCTTCCTCTGTGGTTGGTATTTAAACAGAATCAGTACAAGAAAATGGTTCTATACATGTTGAGTGTGTGCTATTTACTTGCCATCAAATCATTTCCGATTAATGGTGATTTTACCAAGGTTTCCAATGAGTTTTATCAGTGTCCCACCCTACAGGTTTGCACAGCCAAGCAGGGAGTTAAGCACAGGTCTAGTCCGTCACTCTGTCCATAGTCCATATCATTTCAGGACACTGGCAAAAGGAAGGATGAATCAAAGGTACAGTAGTAAGAAAATCCCAAAGGTAAACATGGGATTTGGATTCTAAAATGCAGCTGCTTAGCACACGCCATTGTTCGGCACGTGCACCAATTATCTCAGTGAAGAAAATGAATGCCAAGGTAAGGCCTTGTAGTTTCTCAGAAAGAAGTTGGACTGGGGAAGGCATTTTTAAAGTAAGAAAAACAGAAGTTCTGAGATGTTAATAGCAATGATTTGTTCTTATGTAACAAATTAATTCTCAAGGTTAACCAAGTTCTGGCTTCCTTCAAGAGGTGGTATGTTGCCCAGAATGCACAGAAAATAACATTTCAACAACTGTCAAGTTGCTGACTTTCAAGATCTCCCCAAGACTTGTTCATCATTCTCAGGCTGTATACACATAAAAATTAAAACCTTGTTCACATGATAAAAACTTGGATTTCCTGGGTACCACTCTGTGTTGCATGCCAAATAAAAAATTCTCTTCTTACACACTGTAGAACACACACAGTATTTGAAGAAGTCCTCAGAATTTACCAGGTGAACTTATTTTCCCATTACGCATTATTGTCTACTCTGGCAGTGACCATTCTAGACACTCAGGCAGATAGCATTTAGTGCCATTTTGTTGTTGTTCAGTCATGTCAGACTTTTAATAACCCTATGGACCAGAGAACGCCAGGCCCTCCTGTCTTCCACTGCTTCCCAGAGTTTGGTCAAATCCATGTTGGTTGCATCAATGACACCGTCCAACCATTTCATTCTCTGCCGTCCCTTTTCCTTTTGCCTTCAATCTTTCCCAACATCAGGGACTTTTCCAAGGAGTCCTCTCTCCTCATGAGGTGGCCAAAGTACTGGAGCCTTAGCTTCAAAAACTGTCCTTCCAGTGAACATTCGGGGTTGGTTTCTTTCAGGATGGATATATTTGATCTTGTGGCAATCCAGGGGACTCTCAAGAGTCTCCTCCAGCACCACTCCCATTAAGAGGTTCTTTAGTTCCTCCTCACTTTCTGCTATCAGAGTAGCATCATCTGCGCATCTGAAGTTGTTGATATTTCTTCCAGCAATCTTAATATCAGCTTGTGATTCATCCAGTCCTGCCTTTCACATGTACTCTGCATAGAAATTAATTAGATTAGATAAATCTTTATTCATCCCTCATCGGGGAAATTTACTTGTTACACAGCTCCCAATATAAAGAACAAGTAAAGAAGGGTAGGTGCACAAAAAGTGTGAGAAAGAAAAAAAAAGATAATAGATATTAAAATAAAATTAAATAAAAATTTTAAAATCCAATATACAATTTTATTTTATTTATTTATTTATTCAACTTATATGCCACCCACTACCCAAAGGTCACTATAAAATTTGGATATAAAAAGCTAAATGTGTAAAAAGAAAAAAAGAAAACTACAATATAGCCCATGTGAATAGCATGTTAAACTGTAGAGTTGTAAAGTCTAACAGCAGGTGACAGGCAAGGTGACAGTATTCAGCCTTGTCATTTTAGGTTTTTGTTGATTTATGTGTATTTTATTTTATTATGTAGCTTATATTTTGGCTTTTGAGATTTATTCCCTTGTTTAATTGTTGAGTTATCACATGTTGTAAACATGTTGTAAACCGTCCAGAGTAGCTCTGGGTCTAGTTGGACGGTATAAAAGTCAAATAAATAAATAAATAACTCCTTTTCCAATTTTAAACCAGTCAGTTTTTCCATATCCAGTTCTGATTGTTGCTTCTTGCCCCACTTATAGGTTTCTTAGGAGACAGATGAAGTGGTCAAGCTTTCCCATGCCTTTAAGAACTTGCCATAGTTTGTTCTGGTCAACCCAGTCAAAGGCTTTTGTCATAGTCAATGAAGCAGAAGTAGATGTTTTTCTGGCACTCTCTACATTCTCCATAATCCAGCGCCTGTTGGCAATTTGATCTCTAGTTCCTCTGCCCCTTCAAAATCCAGGATGCACTTCTGGGAGTTCTTTGTCCACATGTGTGTGTGTGTGTTGTGTCGTTACAGTCGTGAATACTGCTGGCAAATGCCAGTATCCCTGCCAAGAAAATTCCATGGACAGTAACAAAAGGCTAAAAGTTTTACTTAGAAGCCTTTAAATGGAGATCTTGAGAATTGAAACTCTGAATTTACTTCCATGCTAAAATATGCTCTACTTCAGAAATAAGTGAATTCCTTCTCCTTTCTTCACCCCCATCAGTGGTGGTAAATCGTTGCAAAACTTGGTTCACCTATGTGCATTTTCAGTTCTCTCATAGATGAATATCCAAAACACAAAACAACCAGTCTCTTTAAAATGAAGTAATATTAAATTCTGGGGTGCTCTTAAGAAGGCATGGTATAAATACTTTCATTAAATAAATAATAAATAAACATTATCTGGACAACAAATTGAAAGAAATACAAATATTTTAATATTGGTGCTGAAATAGCTGAAAGGTTTCTCTCTCCAGTTCAAGAAACTAAGAAATGTCATTAACAATTAAACTAAAGCTACACTGATTGATTTAACCATGTAAGACATAAATATAAGGCTCAATTTGCTGTTGGCTACTACAAAATTTATGTGGATTCCCCTGCCCCCGATAATAAGGATGTAAAACTAAAGGACTCAACACTAACATATGTAACTGCAAGTAGTAACAGCATTCATTAAATATGTGGATAGGAAGTAATTAACTCCTTTCTCTGGGGATTTAGCTGCTGTTTATTTATTTTGCTTGTCTGTGTTTTGTTTTTTGAGCAGAACAGCAGAACGAACCTCTCCAAAGTATCCCGTCCACTGCTTAAATATAATGGAAAAGCCAATGTAACCTCATTTTTTTGCAAACATAGCAAGTCAAAAGCAGAAACCTCTTTGCAGCCTTGACTTCTCTAAGCTTTTAGAGTTCAGATGGCTTAGTTGCAGTGCCGACAACCCTAAAATATATAGGACTTCATGGTATTCCATCTGATGTTACCTTGAAAGTATGCCCTAAACAAAATTCTGTATTTGATTGTTCGTTAAATAAGAATCAGAATATTGTAATATTTCAATTGGTAAATTCAAGTACATAAAAGAGACATGGAAGAATATATACTCTCATCACTTGAAATAACAGTATCTTAGTAAAACAATTCCAGTTTTGAATTATTAGCTTTATGGTCCCCCCCCCCTTGTACAGTTAGTTTACAGCAAGGCTGTTTGTTTACAAAAACATTTACCAATTTAACCAGACATTTAAAAGAATTCTTTTGCTTTACACTTATAACCATGAGTTTGAAAGCATCAATTCAAGCCAACACTTCCTAATTCTGTGCACCTGATTCAAGAATTAACTTATCATCAGTACATATCCTGCACTCTAAAATGGAAGTAACCAAAGGCAGGCTTACACGTTTGTATAGTATGGTTTCATGAAAACTGTTTTTCAGAGGGATAGAAATATCTGTCTTTGTCCTGATTTAGAGAATTTTAATTATTGGGTACAGCAAAAAATTAAAATTTGATTTAAAAAGTAAGAGCCATAGATAATTTTATTTTTCTATTTTCTATTTCTATTTTTTAGAAATGTGACCAAAATGTGTACTTGGGATATAGAATGCTAGCACTGTTCTAAGGAAAGCAAATTTTGACAAAATATAATTAGGGCTGCTAGGCAGCCAGATTAATTTTATGTTTAACTTTAAAGATCTAAAACGTTAAAATAGTGGCCAGAATCCTACTCGTGTTTGCATAAAGTTGACGTAACTTCACAGAGCTAATTAGCAATATACAGAGACCTTTGCATAGGGGCGACATATAAATTGTAAAAATATAAATATAAATAAATATTTCAGGACACATCACAGCTGTGCAACAAGGCATGTAACCAGGCACACAACTGAGATATACCCCCATCAATGAGCTGCAATTAACTGTTGTAAACTAACACAAACACCAATGGGATTTTGGATTTTTACTCACTCCTAATTCTGATGCACAACTCAGGAGGAAATTTTATGTCAAGTGCACTGAACCAAACAAATATTATCTTTACAGGCAAGAGAGTGCTACAGCATGCAAAACCAACTGCATCTAGTATTACTGATAGAACGAGGGCTTTTGGGGTATCCTCTGGCAGACAGTGGATAAGGGAAAAAGTAAGTCTTGTGTGATTCATTTTTCCACCTATGAGGGCATCAGCCTTATTAAGAGATACTTCACAAAGTGAATGTGCAACTGGGGAATGCATGGAAATCTTCAAATATTAACACAAGGAATGTAAATATTAATAAGAACAGTACTTAAGTGATTTTACTCAGAGATTCGCTTCAAATAATTATGAAAGTTGCTTAAAATTCATGTCACGGAATGACTACGTATAGTCTGTTTTAAACTGATTTGGGGACACCATATCAAGAACTGCTTTCCACCCACTACAGCTGAACACTACATATTGATTTATACACTATAGCTGTAGCGCTTCACTACAATGAATATCTTACTTAAGTGTATTGAAATAAATATTAAGATTTCAGTCCCTGTAGGCTATGATCCATGCAATCATTACAACCACAGCTCCGCATATCGGCAGGACGATCATGTTCTTGTATTTTTGCCATACAGACTTTTCCACTTCAACATCGTCCTTTCTTTTCTTGTTCTTCCGACGCCCTTTTAACCTGTTCTCAAAAGCCTTCAGTTCAGCCTGGATAGGAGAATAAAAATGTGGGAAGGGATAGAAACAGTTAAAACGTTACTGCAAGTATGAAACACACCATTATGTTTTTATAGCAATATTGGGCATGGGCACACACAAGCGCTGCCATGTCTCCATCTTCACAGTCATATTTGGCACTATTTGCACAGCATCCTTTCAATTTTTGATAAAAGGTCCTCTTATGTATGTAGAAAGATGCCTTGGCAGGTAGGAAATAAAAGCTAATTTTGATGAGCAGCAATGAAGCAAAAGTTGATTGCTGGCTAACAAAACATAATTCAGCATAGTAGCTGGGCCTGCATGTCACATCAAATGGTGGCTTAGAACCACACAGATAAGCCTCCGTGAGCCTAAGCAAAACACCGGGCTAACAGGTTCCCCACTCTCCTCTTCTACTGCAAGCCCAGAAAGATTTTCTGCCAAACTTTCCTTTCCTTTCAAAGAATGTTAGCACTGCCTACACATCAGGGATGTGAGCCTCGTGGCGCAGTGGTTAAATGCCTGTACTGCAGGTAAAACTGTGCTCACGACCTGGGTTCAATCCCCGGTAACAGGCTCAAGGTTCACCCAGCCTTCCATCCTTCCAAGGTCGGTAAAATGAGTACCCAACTCGCTGGGGGGGGCAATGTGTAGCCTGCACACTGTAATAAAAAATTGTAAACCGCCCAGAGACTACTTGTAGTGGTATGGGGCGGTATATAAGCAGAACACTTTAAAAGAGCCAATGATTAAGCAAGTCCATTTTTAAAACCTTGCCTTGAAACACCTTGTTCAGGAATGGGATGCTTAAAAAGACTAAATCTGAGCATGCTAAACTCATTGGACATCTTTCTCTAGGTCACATGAAAAGAGCAGAAATGATGGAGTATGTATAAGATTCCACAAACATGGCGATGCTTGTTCGCACAGCAGTAGCTCATAGTTTACCATTATGTACGCCCAAATACAATTTCATGTCAATGTAGCAATATTACTTGAACGGGTTAAAGGGGAGCAGGAGTCAAACTGTTTAACCTGGTTTAAAATCTTCACTTGGTTAATTTCTGCATGTACAATTACATCCAAAGATAATCTAATGCTTTCCCCCAATGCAATGGAAAAAAGGATGGCTGCTACCTCTTGCCTACGTTTTTCCTCTTCAAAGGCAGCTCTGGCTTCTGCTTCTTTAATCTATATGAATGTAAAAATAATTAGCATGTACACAGCTATAATTTTCTACTGCAGACACATCAGAGACGTATTCCTTTCAACTGGAGCATGTAATGTCTCCCAGGGTTGTGTCCATCTAAGTCAGACAAGCACAGGCCATTCCTTTCTGCCAGAAGCTTTCCAAAACACAACCAGAAGACTTCCACAGGCATGCTACTCAAGAGACAGAAGATGCCAGGAACGTAAACTTGTGACATTCTGCACGGAAAGCATGTGCTTACCACCACGCTATGGTTCCCTCTTCCATCAAGAGCCCAGGGTTGAGCACTGTATGTAATTCTGAGTATTGTACAGACAAAACGTTCTGATATTAACATGCCAATATGCTTCATTTTTTAAGCGGAAGGAATGTTATTTTGGAAATAACATTTGGAGGAGATATTTCTTTTCCTGGCTTTCCTGTCACATACCCACTGAACGTTTGGGCCTTTTCAAAGTCTTGGTCAAAAACTGTTCAAAGTTTTTTCACTGGCAATACTTCCAAACAACTCTGTCGCTAATGGTTGGAAAAATAACTTTCGCACAGGGGCACAGCTACAGCTGTGGAGTTTCATACTAAAAAGGAAAGTTGTCAAATGGCCTTCCTTGATGGATCAGTCTAAAACCTCTCTTTGGCACTGTTCAGATTTACAATGTCTTTTGAAAGGACTGATGGCCAGAACTAGTCAAAATACTCTACCTATGGGTGTCACCCTGAAGTTATATGGTATTATTATTTTTGATATTTTATTATGGTTCCCCCAAAGTATATATTACTTATTTGGATTGCTTCTATCTATATATCTCTAAACATGTTTGCAGCAATTACAAGTTGTCAATGAGATGTACGTATAGTATTTCACAGATACAGTCTCAATAAGGGTAGCCCTTAAATGCAATGACATTTGTAACTTTAATAAAGTAGTGGTGAACCTTTGGCACTTGAGATGTTTTGGACCGCAACTCCCAGAATTCCAAGCCTGTACTGCCAACAACAAAGGACTGTGGGAGTTGTGGTCCAAAACATCTGAAGTGCCAAAGGTTTGCCGCCACTGCTTTAACATCTCCAATATTACCACTTAGTGCCAATTGATCAATGGGATAAATTAAACTACGTGGCTGCTTCTTTGAATGGCACCACCACTCACATATTCTCTTAACGTACAGAGTAGGCTACCTTCCAGCTCACTCTCGGGCAAGTCAATTTAATAGCAAATTATATCTCATCAGTTAAAAAACCACCTCCTTCACTTATGCAACTGCAGATCAACAATGTCATACCGCATTTGAATAGGAAACCAAGGCTCCTCCTAAGGTGCACATCTGTGTGACTGTGCCTCCCTGCACACAGAGCTCCTCTTCCCCTGCACACTGACTGTGATTATTTTCAGGCCCTTTAAATTCTGGTCACAACGGAGCCCATGCTGGGGAGGGAGAGTGGGTGGGAATAATATGTGCGCCCAGGTACAGTTGTGCAACGGTGGGGCAGAACACTTATTAGTTGAGAACTAGGTTCCCTCTAATTTTCTGTCTCATGTGCAACTCCAATACAATTAAGACATGTTCAAATATTTGAGAACAAGGAATTGAGGGCATCTTGCAGCATTAATAGACAACCTTCCATTAAAGCTACACGGTTAAAATACACATGGTAGTCCATCATTCAGGGAAAGCTTGCCTTTATTCTGTTATGTGCATTTAGGTCTGTTGTTACGTGCTGTTAAATCTCATCCAACTTATCCTGACCCTGATAGGAGACCTTTTAAGAGATCCTAATAAGAGACCTTTGGGTAATGGGTGGCATATAAATTGTATAAATAAAAATAAATCAATAGGGCTTCTGAGGTATGTTAGATATTTAAGAAGTGGTTTTACCATCTTCAATCCCCAGTGAGTTTCCATGGCCAGCAAGGGATTTGAATCCAGGTCACCAACATTCAATCCAGTACCTGCACTGACTAGTTATCTTTGTAATGCTTTAAATAAATTAAGCAATACCAAGGCCTACTTCACACATACCCTTCTGCAAGGTTGACTGCAACATGTCATGGATTGACAACTACACCGGAAATACACAAACATTTTCAAGGCCTTCCTTTCACCCAAATTACATGATCTCCATGACTCACACCGAGCTTGTGAGGAGATATCAAAGCACTTGTGGGTGCATTACCCAGCTGGCAGATTTTTTTCATACTTTCAGGGATACAAGAAATAGCCCCTTCTAAATAACAGATCTAACGATTCTTAATGATGCATTTCAGGATCAAAATAATCTGTCCCTGTTGGACAGAACAAGAAGCTATGCACAACCCGTACCAAAGCCTTGTTCAAGAGACAGGCAAAGAAGACAGCAAGGGAAGTGAATAGTTGTTATAGCATTACTAACAAAACATTAAAAGTGGCATGAAGTATTAATAATTTTCCATAGACAGCAAGAAACATTCTGCATTATATACCCTGAGGTGAAGTTTTAGCTTTTGAGCATCTGATTTAATGGCATTTTGTGTTTTTCCCCCCAGTCATGGAAAATAGTTCTGCACCCATTTTTCCCCTGAAGCAGAGAGAATATATTATAACCATAAGAGACTAATTACCTCAGAAGCTTTCCGTTTCATTTCCTTGCATACTGTGTCACATTCTAATGACATCTGGCCTTCCTGAACCTTACTGCACATCAGCTCCTAGAATCAGAATTGCAAAAGTTATATTCTTTATATTTGTATAATTTCTTCCTAGGTCTGCTAGCTAAACACTAATCGATCCACAAACTGCCTCCTCAAAAGAACAAAAAAGGATAGGTAAATCACCTGTAAACTGTCATTCTTTCAGTCATCACCTATGCATTCACACAACTAGGGGGTCTGTGCCTGTAACTAACACTCGTTAGTGTCCCTTGCTGTTACTCTACATACATTTTTCTCAGTTCCGCCTTGTCCATCATAAAAAGACATAATATACTTGGTGAGACACAGTGGGGAGGTGTGTGTGTGAATATACAAATTACCACTTGAAGAAGCACTGTTACATGTAGCCTATCCTTCTTCGCAGCTTCTCTGATTCACACAATAAGATAACTGACAAGCTTGATTCTTGGAAGTATGATGTCATTCCAGATCTGAAGACAGGATTGCTCTATAAAAGGAAGCACCTTTTTGAGCTCTCTAATCAAGTTTATAATGACTTACAAATGTGAGAGTTTTGGACTATGTTGCTGCTCTATAGATGTTCTGAATAACATCCCCTCTCATGAATGCTGTTGACCTAACTGAACGACTTGTTAATACTTGATAGCAAATTAATTCTTCTGATGCGATCATCTAGTTTTTATTGTATTAGCTACCCATTTTGAGAAATGCTATTGAAATACTGGACAGCCTTTTTAAGGGCCTTGATAATAGTAAGTTGGAAATATCTATGGTTGAGACTAGAAAATAGGAACTTGTAACGCAGCTTGGTTTTCCAGATCAGGCCCAGAGGCGTTGGATGGACATCCCAGATTCCGCACCCCATCTCCTCCTGCAGGCACCCTATCAGAAGCCCCACTCTTCCTCTGTGTTGGTGCTCATGGGAGGAAATGGAATGTGGAATCCAGGACACCCACACAACACCTGTGGGCCCAATCTGGAGAACTATACCAAACTGTCTCTATTTATTTATTTATTTATTTTAGTGTATTTTTACCCCGCCTTTCTCCTTTGAAAAGGACCCAAGGCGGCTAGGTCTCTAGTTGAGACCTATGAAACAGGAAGGATACTCAATATATAGCAGTGGTGGGGAACCTTCGGCAAGCCAAATGTTTTGGACCACAACTCCCAGGATTCCGAGCCTAGATTGCCAATGACAAAGGACAGTGGGAGTTGTGGTCCAAAACATCTGGCATGCTGAAGGTTCGCAGAGAAAAAGAAATTATTTAGGTTCAGATCTATATACAATTTAGCTTATAATCAATTATAAACTCTCATATCAAAGGCCGTTGGTTGCTTGTCAAATATGCATTTTACTTCCATATTTTCACATGACTGGTACAGAGCACAGTTTTCATGTTTTCAAGTAAGAATATGAAATTAGGCAATAACATATGCAAAAAAATAGAATTATGGTAAACAAACGTAGGTTTTGGGGAATTACAAAATGTAAGATTCGCACTGGTAATGCGCAGAGGAAAAGAGGAACCAAGAGTGGAAAAGTACCAAAAGATTGGGTGTAGGCAGAATAAAGGTATAAAAAGAGGGAATAAGGACTAGGGTGTTGTTCCAGACCTTTGATGTGTTACTTGGGCTGGCACCACCTAATGCATTTGGGTTTTGTGTTACTTTCCTTTGTTACATTTGTCATTCTCTTTTGTGCGCTAATAAAAGTGCTTATTTTACTTTAACTCTGTGCAGCAATATTATTTTTATTTTTTATAATTTTATCTGAATTTCAACTTCACAGAGGCTACAGAATCCATATATTAAAATTTTAAACAAATAGCCACAAGGTGGGAGATAAAGCAAATGCAAAAGTGCACTAAAATGAATGGAATGGGAGTGTGTGCGCTGACCTGCAGAATCAACACTTGGAAAAAAATTGATGCCTGGCAAAAGTCAGCCAAAAGCAAGATCATACAGTTTCCACAGTAGAAATATTTCATGAAACCTAAAATAAAATAATCACGGCAAAAACTGTCTGTGAGATCTCCGAGCCTAGATTGCGAACAGCAAAGAAGTTGTGGGAGTTGTGGTCCAAAACATCTGGAGTGTTGAAGCTTTGTCACCACTGGTATATAGCATTACCTTGTCTTTGCTAAAGTGAATATACAATGGAGCACATCACAATCCTGAAATTTCACTTACTCTTGTTGCTGAGATAACAGCAATAAGAAATCTGATAAGGTGTGTTATTTCAATAGGTTCAAAGGGATTCTTTCTTCTTTATTAGCTTGGCTCATGTCATCTATAATCCACCTCACTTATTTGCCTGTGTGGTCTGTACTTTCTATCATTGTGCAATTGAGAGTGTGCTTACTTACGGGTTGTGTGTGTGGTATGGAAGTTGTACCCATCGGGATAGGACAGTGTTGCAGAAAATCATAACAATTGCAGAGAGTATTGTGGGCTGTTCACTCCCCACCCTAGAACAAATTTATACTACCAGGTGCCACTGTAAAGCATTAGATATATTAGGAGATCCATCACATCCTGGTCATCGCCTCTTCGAGTTGCTGCCATCAGGACGGAGATATAGAGTACTGAGGGCAAGAACAGTCTCAAAAATAGCTTCTTTTTTAGAGCAATATTGGCCTTAAACGGAAAATCGGGACTTTGAAGTCAGCTTATTTTATATGTCATATTTTAGTCATTTTATATGTCATATTTTATGTGTTGTAGCTGTTTTTAAATCTATGTGGAATGTTTTAAATGAGTTGACTATAGCAACCATGAAATTTCGTTGTTCCTGCAAGGGGGCAATGACAAAGATTCCTACCTTCCTACTATAATTGAATTAGGCCCTGGATGTCTGAATAAAAATGTACACCTTCCTTTTTACTCCGTATAGGTTTTCAATACATTTTGATGTTGGTTGCACTGTTGATGACTTCTGTCATGACTGAGTTATCTGGTCTATTAGTGTTTCTATTAGTGTTTCCAAGACTGACCTCTCCAGAGGAATATTCAACTTTTTTTACTCTTGCTAATACAGAAATTTTTGCTGGTGGTACAGCTTTTGATATTTGAAACTGTAGCAACATTCTTTCATTCTGTTTCTCCTAAAAGTGGTTTTATTGGCTACAGTTCCATTTAAGTTAAGGCCAGTAACTTCCTCAGTTTTGATCCTGAGACTTGACAATAAGTTAATACATTACCATATTTTTCATAACGTGGACACTTATACTTATCAGTGTATGCCAAAAGCATACACTGGTGGAACAGGATAATAGAAGGAAATGTCTCTCTCCCAGGCCCTGGGAAACAAGTCAACCATGTTCTTGTTGGACTTACAGGAGGACAGCAATTATGGTGCCATTCTAGAATGGCTAAAAGTGCAGAGAACAAACATGTGTGTGCTGATGTCCAATAGGTAAAACACAGAGTTTCTTTTCAACTACAACGGATGAAGAAAATGGCCCATAATTTCCTGCAGCAATCTTGGAGTGAATCTTCCAAACTTTCATAAAAGCTAAAGAAATATACTAACACCAGTTTTAACTGGAGTGAACCTGTAATCAAGTCCTAATTTGTAATTTGGAGTTAGAGGCCAGTTAAAATAAGAAATATACTTGTGTTGCACATTATTATTAAATTTTATGTTTTCCAATACGCTTTTTTCAGAACCTAAACTGTATTAATATTTTGTATGTGAGAGAAGTAATTTAAGCACTAGAATGAAACAGATCAGGAAAGAGATCTTAGTGTGTTGGTGGACAGCTCCATGAAGGTGTCTACCCAATGTGTGGCAGTGGTGAAGAAGACCAATTCCATTTTAGGGATTATAAAAAAGGGGATTGAAAATAAAATAGCCAACATTATAATGCCATTATACAAAATGATAGTAAGGCCACACCTGGAGTATTGTGCACAATTCTGGTCACCGCATCTCAAAAAAGACATAGTGGAACTGGAAAAGGTGCAGAAGAGAGTGACTAAAATGATTACTGGGCTGGGGGACCTCCCTTATGAGGAAAGGCTAAAAC
The DNA here is from genome assembly GCA_037367305.1 of Phrynocephalus vlangalii. Classification (NCBI taxonomy): domain Eukaryota; kingdom Metazoa; phylum Chordata; class Lepidosauria; order Squamata; family Agamidae; genus Phrynocephalus; species Phrynocephalus vlangalii. Next base: position 16,385 of record JAWVWN010000903.1, read on the forward strand.
ATTTGGGGCTCTTTAGTCTGGAAAAAAGACGCCTGAGGGGGGATATGGTTGAAACGTACAAAATAATGCAGGGCATGAGTAAAGTGGAGAGAGGGATGCTCTTCTCCCTCTCACAAATTACCAGAACTAGGGGACATAAACTCAAATTGAGGGCTGGGAGAGTAAGAACAGACAAAAGAAAATATTTTTTCTCCCAGCACGTTGTTAGTCTGTGGAACTCCCTGCCACAGTATGTGGTGATGGCATCTGGCCTGGATGCCTTCAAATTGGGATTGGACAGATTCCTGGAGGAAAAGTCCATCACAGGTTACAAACCATGATGGAGATGTATCATCCCCAGGCTTAAAACTGGGGCACTTCATGGGCCAAATGCAGGGGGAGTGGTATCAAGAGACAGATATCTAGTCTCCTGCGCTCCCAGATGCATCTGGTGGGGCCACTGTGAAATACAGGAAGCTGGAGTAGATGGGCCTTTGGCCTGATCCAGCATGGCTCTTCTTATGTTCTTATGTTAATATACACTGTACCTTCTCTCTCATAATGTAGGCTATGCAAACTGGGTGACCGCATGTCTCATTTTCTCCTAACATATATTTGAATGTTTTTACTAAAGGATACTCCTCTAATAAAAATGGTAAGAAGAGAGTGCGAGGACAACAGCAGACTGGAGCAAGCATACAAGTCATCTTAACATCAATGTTGCAAATGTAACTATATAATATTTTTGTTTCTAGAATATTATCTGTTACAGGGCGGGAGCTTGATGTCCTTTCCATTTCCTTGAAAATTTCATTTACATCCTGCCTTTCTCTCAATAAATTCAGAACATCACACACAGCTTCACCACTTCATCCTCACAACAAGATTCTTGGGTCAAGTGAAAACAAACTGGCTAATTTCCATTGCTCAGTGGGAACAAAAATACTGATTTCTCCATGTTGGTATTACAGCTCTGCAATTATGGCAAGTGTTAACAGAAACAGCAGCCCCAAGACTTCTAGAGCAGCCACCATCTGGTGATCTGCTCTAGCCTACAGAAATTAATAATCATACAGTAACCCCCCCGCCTATCATGGGGGTTAGGGAGTCACCTGACCCGTGATATATGAAAATCTGTGATATGCGGAAGCGGGGCGGGTAGGGTGGGGGGCAATCAGAGGGGTGGGGGCGGCGGGGAGCAATTTGATCACTCCCCGCAACCTCCCCACGCGGCTCTGAGGCCTCCCGGAGGGGGTGGGGTGGGCGGCAGGGAGTGATATGATCGCTCCCCGTCCCCCCCCGTGCGGCTGTGAGGCCTCCCGGAGGGGGTGGGGGCAGAGGGGAACGATGCAATCACTCCCCGCCTCTCCCACAGGTACTGCGATCCCGCGATATAGTGGGACCGCAGTACCTGAACCGCGAAATGGCAGGGGGTGACTCTATAAATCTGTTTTGGTCTCTTTCTAGTTTACACACTTCTCTTTTTAGGCAACCAGTAACTGGTCACATATGTAACATTTCATCCTCCAACCCATTCACAGCAACTAATGAATAGGTATACTCTCAAAACTGCAGAAGAAGAAGGGATCCTACAGATCATGAAGTCCAGCCCCTGTCAAGGAGGCACAGATCGGGGAAATGAACTCCCTAATCTCTGGCTCCACAGGCAGAGACCTACATCACATAAAAAGACTGTATTAAAATAAACAACCAGTGAATTTGTAGAACAATTTTAATAGGAGAAAATTCACAACATTAATCCTCATACAACAGAAAATATCAAAATTTAAAATTATGGCCAGATGGACATAAGAGATGCCACAGAATAAAAGGAGAGCAATGTGGGACGACGTGTCTTTTAGACAACCTAATCTACTGTCCAGGGCTTTGGAAATAGAGCCACCATCTTGAATTGGGCCCAGAAGAGAAGGACTCAAGGCCTACAGTCTGGATTTCATGAGCCATTCCCCAAGGGATTCCCAACGTATTTCATTAGCCTGTCATAGGAAACAGGCCAATTCCTTGGTGCTTCAACCATACACGGCCACCAGCACCGCTGGACTGCATCTGCAAGGGTTACTATGTTTTAACATTCACAGTAGTTAACAGATCGTTGTTCTCATTCGGAACTCGGAATTGTTTGAGAAATCCTCGGCACAAGGTAACCTCAGCATAGTTTCTGACTGCCGAACAATAGGCAGGGCAGAGAATTTTACTGGTTCATGCTACATTTTTCTTCAAAAAAGCGTTTTATTAAAACACAATAAAGTGGTACCTCTTAAAAGGAATTTAATTCGTTCTACAGGTCAACTTGTTTTAAGAAAATTTTATCATACGAAACACAGTTTCCCATAGGAATCCATTGAAAATGGATTAATCTGTTCTGGAGGCTATGAGTCGCTTTGTTTTATGAACATTTTGTCTTACGAAATATGGTTTCCCATAGGAATGCATTGGGAACAGATTAATCCGTTCCAGGGGCGAGAAAAAGACAAAAATAACTGGGTTTTTTTCCTGGGTACATGCAGAACGGTTTTTCATCGTGTGAAGCATCCCATAGGGATTTTTTTGTCATGTGAAGCTTGCCTATTCCTGGAAAAAATTCCTCCTACGAGTTTTTTCTTTTCTTACGAGGCATTTGTCTTAAGAGGTACCACTGTATTGTCTTTTACGCAAGAGATAATACTAGAAACACCATTCTGGCCATCATTATTACTATTATACCAGATTAAACTTTATTATAGCATTTGTCTGTCCAATGTTGCTTTGCGTGCACTTTAATAGTCTTTGCCTTAATGAGCACCATGCACTGCAATGAATAAAATGGTTACTTTAAGCCATGTACTGGTACCTAAACTTGGCAATAAAAATACATGTCAAGTGTCAAAGAATTTTTCCCCCTGTGTCACAAGACTTGAGTGCTTTAAGTTGCAATTATATAAAGGGTCGCTCTTAAAGTATCGCAAAATCCTACATTTCAGTGGGAACTGAATAGCTGCTTTTCTTTAGTGTCTTTCAATAATAAATGAAATTAGTTAAGCCTCTGACATTTAGTCAGATTGCTTTAAATGGAAATGCTACAACTGTAATCCACTTTTTTCAGACTGTTGGGTGGGAAAGCAGGAGTAAAAATACTTTCCCAAAATGCATTCATCGGCATTAACTATTTTATAATTTTACTTTCATAACAATATATAGTCTAGGCAAATGCTACCTGCAGTATGGCAACCAACTGTTCACAAAAGAGGAAGCAATGGCTCAATCAAGCCATAATGTTCCTAGTTGAGTAAACAATGAAGGAAGGAGTTATGAGATACAACATTTCTTTCTCCCCTTCACGCACCCAATTTTAGACCCAGGTTTTGTTTTGGTTTTGTCTGTGAAAACTAAACGGTACTAAAATCATAGTTTAACAAACAAGGAGGTCAGTTCCAAATGCGCAAAAGGACATACAGAACAGTTCAACTTGTTTCTGATCTATGACTGATGGAGAACGGGGCCATCAGCATCTACGTGGTATTCCCTAAAGTACCTGGGGGAGGAGACCTCTGTGTAAGGGCTGCTGAGGAGCACAAGGAGGAAGTGGGTTCTGTTCTTCTCACTGGCAATTGGTTGCACCTAGAGAGAAGAAATTCTGGACTAGCTAAGTCTTCGGTCTGATCCAACATGGCTCTTACGTTTTTATATGTCTATCACCATAAATGCTACACCCGAACATTTTTTTCCTACTCTACTTATTTTTTGTCACTGTGCAGAACACCATGCTCTTTGCTGGGATAAGAGGATTCGGCTAATGCCCACATTTGTACAAGGCAGAAAAGCCTGCTGAAGTACAAATACAAACAGAGGAGAGCAAAACAATTTAAAAACATGAATACTGTGACACAAAACTTTTTAGGGGCTCCTCCAGGATAATGGAGGTGAACACATTCTCTCCAACTGAAGCTCCCGGCTAATGTGATCATTTCAAGGAGGAATTACAAACAGGCCTACCTTTTTATTTATAATCAACAAAGCAGCCAATATCAATAGTAAGTTATTGACTGCTTGATTGTTTCCTACACTGCAGCCTTCTATTGGAGATAGTTCAGCAGCATCCACAACATGCTGTTTTAATCATTCTACTCAATGACAAAATGAAGAGAGAACTCTTTAAGAAGAGCTCTTCTGAGGACAGTGCAAGAGAAAAACAGATAAGACACCAACACAAAAGAGAAAGAATTACATGAATATGTATACATTTAGATATGGTTCCCGATACAGATTTAGATTAAATGTGTATCCCATCTCCAAATAAAATACATTACGCACCTAGTGCCTTTAAAAATCATGTTTTTGCACATTACATACAAAAAATTAATACTTGTGCCGAGGATTTTTTCTTCATCAGAATAATATAAGTGCTATTATGTATGTTCTCTGACAATAATAATAATAATAATAATGTCATGTAAGGGGAAACGATTTATCCATTATGCTGTCAACCTCAGGGATAATGATGACACCACAGTTGCACTGAGACTTGGAGAACGTCTGCTGCAAAATGCATTATGGATTCACAACTTTAACAACGGTTCCTGATCCCATGTTTTAATGAAATTAAATATGCCTTTTCCTGATTCTTTGGCAGGAAAATGTACTTCCCCTCCTTACTGAGGATTAGCTATGGTTGAGCTGGAGTATATCTTATAGTTCCCCAAAGAATTTCCAAGTCTGGATGTGTTTAACACAATTACACAATACCTATTCTAAGTTACCATCTTGTTTTGGAAGCCAGAATTCCTCCTAGTACATTTCATTTTCATCACTGTCATACACAGGAATTTCTGAACATCAGTGAGAATCTGGTTCTATGTAAGTTGCAACCACTGAAGTTACGCTTTAGGCCTCATGCTAAGACATTCATATTCTCACCAGATATTTTCATTGTTGGCACATTAACAAGGCGAAGGATGCTGTTTCTTAAACACTGTTAGTAAAATCCTCCCTGAGACTTAAATTTATTTATTTTGTTATTTGTTGACAGAGATTATTCTATTGTACTAACTTTTGTTTTCAATCTACTGCAAGAAAGCTGCCTTTTAATACATATTATGAAAGACAATATGTGAATGCCCTTCAACAGAATAAAATAAATAACTCAAATATTAAAATTAAGCTTTTAATAGAAAAAAAATCCCAACATATTCCCAAGTTTACCTTTTTGAGTCTCTTGCAAGGACAACGAATCTTGACCTTTTGGTTGCAGTTCTGGGGACAGTCACCTGGATGGCAGGTTTCCTTGCACCGATGACCACAAGACAGCTATAATTGCGGGTGGTGTTGGGGAAGAGAAATATTGGTATGAAATGGAACAAAATCCCTATATCATCTGATATCATGGGAGACCAATAAATACACATTTGATTTCTATTAACATTTTCTCTCTCCATTGATCTGTCATTTATACCAGGAAACTGCAACCCTCCTCTTACTTCCATTCCTGCCCAACCCGTCTGCTATTGCTGCTGTGTGCAGGATAGTTGCCCAGATGCTACAGACAACTAAGCCCTACTTGCAACAACTGTACAGGATGTGTAGGCTAATCCCATGTACAGTGTACTCCTTACTTGTGCATGTTTAGCGTGGATGTCTGAAAGAGGTGGGAAACCTTGTCATTCCCAATATTAGGACATCCGCCTTGCAAACAGCATAAGCAACGCTCAAGAATAGTGGTTGTTTTAATCACAAATATATGGAAAGTGAAAAGTATTCCATCCCTGGTCTTAAATGAGATTCTGATAATGAATAAATATGCGTCCATCACATGGGTTACAAGCCCTGTGGCACAGTGGTTAAATGCCTGTAACTGCAGGTAAAACTGTGCTCACGACCTGGGGTTCAATCCCAGGTAGCAGGCTCATGGTTGACTCAGCCTTCCATCCTTAGGAGGTTGGTAAAATACGTACCCAGCTTGCTGGGGGTGGCGGCAATGTGTAGCCTGTAAACCGCCCAGAGACTACTTGAACTGGTATGGGGCAGTATATAAGCAGAACACTTTGCAGAACACTTTTTAAACCATAATCTAGTACAACAGCATAAGCTTCTACAAGCCTCAGGAAAGTCTGAAGTTGACGTATGCCTTCCTTGCCACCTCTGCCAGAAGGAATAAACCACACCTTGGCTTGCTTTTCTCATTCCCAGCTTTTTATTTTCTGATAATCAATCGATTGATTGATAATCAGGAAAATAATCCCTAGTATGTTGAACAAACTCAATTTCTAACCTTGGTTTAAATTAACTTATTTAGCAGGGGCTATAATTTATTTTAAATCACAATTTCTGGTTCCTGCACACCAATAAGGCAAGAACTGGGAGAATTAATGCATGATAAAAGGAAGAGGATGCATTAAAGATGATTCCAAACTTTCAGGTGGATTCCCCCTAGTATTCATGGATTTCTACAGATATGAGGCAAAATAATGGTTCAACTAAGCTATTATAGCAAAGCAAGTTGTGTTTTCAAATGTCTACTAGGTAAGAATCTTATTCCAGACAACCCAGATGATTAATATTATTCCAGAAAATATCTGATTAAAACAATGAATTTTCAAAATATGATTCTTCTTAAAAAACAAAGTAATGATTTCTGTTTCATGCGTCTCTCCAAAATGAACATAAAACTGTTCCTGTACACACTTTCCTGATAGTCAAACAATTTTTTTAAAAAAATATGCTTATTCTACACATTTACAGTTGCTTCTAAATGTAGATACTGTACATTTTGCATTACAAAATACTTACTGGGCAAAATCTTGGTGGCATAGTGTTACACCAGCGTAAACCAGATCTGGTGTTAGAAATATTTAATGTAAATCAATTGAAAGTTTCCTGTCCCCTATCCTTTATGGTTATGAAGCTCACTAGGGCTCTCTTTTGCCCTTTGGACATCTTTGGGAGCCTTGGAACAGGACAGAGGAGTATTTAACGTAAAAAGTCACTGCCAGATCGTCACAATTGGTCTCAACCTCAGCACTGATGTTCCAGTGGTGGTCATTTAAGTTATTAAAGGCTCTACCTACATCCTGAGGCCATCAAAGTGTTCCCCAGGGTAAAAGGGAGCTCTAAGGGCCTTGGAACCTGAAGTGGCGGGGCGGGGGGGGGGAGGGGATTTCAATTACGTAGTTTAATCAAATATTTCTTGTGCCAGATCTGGTTTACCTCATTATAAGTTTATGCAATAGGATTTTGCACAATATTTTATAAAATAATCCATATGGACGTATAAAAGAACATTCAAGGTTGTGAGTTTTAGAAAAATAGTATCTGTCTCTTTTATCTGGAAATAATTTGTTTAAGCAATGGTATATTTAATGCAAATTTCTTTGCAAAAGTTTTGGCAATTATATTTGATTCTGTAGGCTGATTTACACATGGTTCTGGCCTATTTGCATAACCAGACCTCGCAGAAATAATTTTAAAAATACAATAGGAATCCCTTATCCGTGGGGGACTGGTTCCGGGCTGCTCCATAGATACCGAAATCCATGGATAAGAGCAAACGCTCTAATCCAAGGGTGACAGTGGTGATAGGGTGCTGGGGTTGAAAGGTTCACCACCACTGTCTAGTCCATCATGGTATCCACTATATCACATTGGGTATAAATTTCTAATCAGATTTCGTGTATCAGAATACTTTATTTCACTATGTTCAGAACATTTGGTTCTAAAAGTTTAATGCCAAGACCATAACCTGTTCCTATTTAAAGAGATACACATTTCCCTGCTTAATATATGTGGTATATATTTGTCTATAAATACTGTAAAGCAAAATAGCATTGCACTAAACAGAATGTATCTGACAATCCAGCAAACACAGAGCCATTTCAAGACAAATTAGATTCACAGTGTGACCTGCACATGTATTTAAGAAATTATACAAGGCACTTGGCTCCTGTAATTAAAAAGTCACATGTAAAATGCTGATATTTTTGAGTATCTTCTACACAATAATGAAATCTTTTGAAAGGAAATAACATGAATAAAAGTAACACGTGTATCAGACAATGAAAGCACTTTCTGTAGTATATACTCTTGCAATGTAGGCAAAATAATAGTCTCAAACTTGACACAAGTGAAGATCTAGAATTTTTTTATACCTTTTAAACACTCAAACTCTGTATTTTTCATAATCTTTAAGTGCTATCAACTGAAAATCTCAGTTTGCAACAGACCATAAACCATATTAATTTCTATCACTCTTTCCCTCACACACATGCAATACCAATACTGCTTATGACCAGCTATCTCACAACTGCATGTGCATAAACCTAACTTTCATTTTTAAGAAAATATTGTTAGCTGCAGCATTTAAGCTAAAACAACACGATAGTGAAGATCAGCAAACATCTTCTAGAAAATGCAGGGAGAAGGAAATGATAAGAAGGGCAGGAAACTGGAAGAGGATTCTGGCCAATGGCATTACCACTGCTGTCTCCACCTATATTTACTATGTGTTCATGTGCACATAGTAACTCCAGGAGGCAGTGGAAGACAGGAAGGCCTGGTGAGCTCTTCTCCATGGGATCACAAAGAGCGAGACAGAACTGAACAACAGCATATTTACAATCTGTTCATGTGAGCAATACAGTGTGGGAAGATATTGATTTTCAGAAGATCCGTGTCCTCATCCCATAGAAAGCTGTGGGGGGGTGTGTGTGATGAGGAAGGTATGATTGTTCTATCCAACAGGAACTCAATCTTGCCTGTGCTTGTAGCTCCCATCTTACATCGTTCACAGGCAAGATGTTTTCAAATGGTCCCCTGAGTTCCAATGCTCAGCCCCAATGCTCAATGAGAGGGACGTATCGTATAAGTAAAAGAAAACGAACAGTGAATCATCTACTGCAAGTGGGTCTTAGGCAGAGCACAATGAAGTTACATGTTCAGACTGGAGATCTCAAAATTATCCAGTGGTTACTGAGGGATTCTTAGAACTGTACACAGGAAAGTAACTTTTTCAAACTCCTGTTTTTAAAACATTCTGGAATGATCACAGTTTAGCAACTACAGGTGAGAACTCACCCCCCCCCCCCCGTTCAATGTGCTCTTAAGCTGTTTTTATCCTGCCTGATACCAAGCCACATACCTAGAAGGTAAATAATGTACAGTATATGTTTTATCTTCCTCAAAAGTTTATATAACAAAAATTTAGAGCCAGTGTTACAATGAAAATTATGGAGACCCAAATAGGGAAAAACACCCTCAAGTTAAACTTTTTGATCTGTGTCAGTATTTAGTGACAGTGCTTCCAGTTTCCTGTCTTCCACCTTATAGCTTCCCTCTCCCTACATTTCTGATACTCAGAATTACATACATTTGCCACGTTACCGTAAGGCTGAATTACATTTTCAAAAAATCTGACATGACATTGTTTGATACTCTTTGTTAATATCAACCTCGATAAGGGTCAATTACATTAAGAGTTACT
>JAWVWN010000904.1:0-68990 GCA_037367305.1 Phrynocephalus vlangalii
TCTCTTTCTCCCCCCCCTCCTGCTGGTAGTGGGTGATTGTTTCAGTTTATGTTTCAGGCAACAGTAGCAGCAGAGTTGAAGGAAGGGCGATAGGCCCAGTAAAGGTATGAACAGTTGCCACCACCATCAACCCCTGTCCCCAAAGAGGCCACCTCCATGGAGTCTCTCCACACCATCCCTGCCACCACCACTGCAACCAGGACACACCCACCCCCATCACCCCATTTTTAAAACAACCCCTCCATGGAGGCTTCCCCCTCCTCTGCTCTAGCTGGGATTTTCCACAGTGCTCCATTTTTAAAAAACAGCACCCTTTATGGAGGCTTTCCCCCCATCTGCTCTAGTTGGGATTCCTCCAATTGCTCCATTTTTAAAACAGACCCTCCATGGAGACTTCCCCTCTCCTCTGCACCTGCCACAAAGGTTTTCAAATGCAGGTTATTGTTCTTTGTACTGTACTGTATTTTGTACTTTGTACTGTACTGTATTTTGTATTTTATTTAGTACCTTGTATTATATTACAGTATTGTAATCAAATATTTTTGGGCTGTGGAATGAATCATCTGAGTTTCCATTATTTCTTATGGGAAAATTTGCTTTGATATGCAAGTGTTTTGGTTTCAAGCATGCTTCTGGAACAGATTATGCACTTTAACCAAGGTACTACTGTAAACATGTTTTCCCGAATGGGGTTCCCTTCACTGTTTTAGCAATCAGTATTATGTACTTAGATCTTTATAGAAAAGATTCATTGGAACAGTGCATGGCCAGGATTGAACCAGGGGCCCAGAATGGGTTGGTTTCCCCCTTTTTTTCTTTTATTATATTTCTTTTTTGTTCCAGTATAATGAATAAGTGGGCTCAAAAATTATCATCAAGTCCACCCCCTCTCAAGGAGGGACAATAGGGAATTGATCTCTAGTACTGCAGCCAGAGACCTAAAACACTGAGCTATCTCATTTGAAGAAAATGCTACAGAATGTTTATGTTGGTCATCTGGGGTGGATTCTGTGAGGATTCTACGGTAAATTCTACCTTTGGGGGTGGAGGAGCCGACATATCTCATTTTAGTGCATAAGAGTTAAAGCTCTACATTAGCTTCTCCATGGATGTCAAAATATGTCAAAAGATGCATCACTGTGGATCTCAGAACAATGAAATGCACAGAATTTTGTTCATAGGAAAGGATGTGGCACTAAAGAATATGAACATAAATCACCTTGGAATCCAGAAATATGTGGCCCTTTAGCTTTGGCTTAAGGATGCCAAATTCTTCTGCTTTTCAATGGAATGAAAAGAACATTTATGAATAAACCTTTGATTTTAAAATGTCATCATACTGCTGGGACTTGCATTTGCACTCCCAATTCAAGCATCAGGAACTGTCTAATAAAATTATAGTAATTTAATGTGGCATAGAGTAATGTTAATAAAGTGCACATCAGGCAATTATGGTGATTAACTTAAATTCCAGAAAAGTTGTATCATTAAAGAGAGAGCATAATACCTTGTGTAATTGGTTCTCCCTCTTATAAAAATTATCTTTAAAAACACACAGACTTACATTAAAATGAAAGGTTCTGTTAAATGGATGTAAAAACCGAAGAAAGCTTTCACTTTCAAGTACATTCCTTGAAGAGCTAATTTCCTAAAAATAACAAAATAAAATCCTTGCTCCCATCAGCTAAAATTAATGGATATGAATTCTAGTCCTCTCTTGATTCCTTTGGCTTTTATTTCTTTTCCTTGAGCAAAGCCAATTTAAAGGCTTTCAATTTAAAAGAGTTTCTTGCCCCAGCAGTGAACTTATTTATCAGAACAGAATGATGAGTCAGTGTTTTAATCCTGTACCTCTCTGGAACTGGACTTTCTTCTCAATGTTTTGTATTATCAACAGACTTTCTTTGTAATCATGGGAAACAGTGTAGTTCTAGATTGCCAGGGCAGAAACTGCTGGTGCCCCCTAATCTGCTTGACAAAGAAATTAACGATTGGTTTAAAATGACTTGTTTGAAGAAAGGTTTGCATGAGACTTGGTCACAGCTTGCAAAAGTTGCCTCTAAGAACTACTACTGCCAGGATCCCACAGTGACCATATTATCTACCAGGAATGCAAAGGGCAGCTCCGAGCCCAACGTTTGGTGTGAAGACTTTGCGCTGATCCGGGTATTTTTGCCTGGGGATGGGAGCCTACCTAAGATGGCTCCCTCCCTGCTGAACCTCTTCTCAGCAAGATTGTCAGCCCCACCCTCCCACCGTTTCAAAAGGAGAATGAGATTAGCTGGTCACTACAGGGCCGGATGGGAATTTGGGGTGGCTACTCGGATTGGCATTGAGTAGCCACTTTTTTTTGCCCATCTCATTCTCTTTTTTTGTGTGGGGTGGGTATCATCCTTCTCACTGGTCACAACCCAGGTAGGCGGGTAGTGCAAGAGGTAATGGTATTCAGGTAGGCCCAAGTTAGTCGGCTTTAAGGTGCTAGACAGCCCTCGATTATAGTTAATAATCATTGGTATGTTTAGGAGTAAAATAAAGTCAGCAAGTTAAAATTAGCCCGAAGTGAGGGCTGTGGTGGGATAGCAGATTCACTCAGGTTGGCACGATGCTGAGCATCTTACCAAGGGGGAATCTCCCTGAATACATAATGGGCCGATAGAGGATTATTTCTGCCTATTACCTGCTTGCACTACGGTCTCAAGTCCCTTTAACAGGTTACAGGCATGTTAGTAGATTTAAGTAAATATGTTATAAATAAAGTTGTGGCCCAATATATCCCAAAAAATGAAGTTGTCTCGCCTCTTTATTTCCGGGGCTTGCGGGGCAAAAAGTAACTTTCAATCTTTGGAACATGCACAGTTTAAGCACTGATCAAGAAGGATCACAGGAAGCTGAATATGAGCCAACAGTTTGATGCAAAAAACAGACAAAAATCACACACACACGAGTGCTATTTTATATTGTATTAAGAGAAGTATCATCTCCCATTAATGAATGAATGAATGAATGAATGAATGAATGAATGCTTTATTACTGTCACTGACCAAATACAACATACATATGCATAAATAGTGCCAATTACAGCAAAGCAAGGAAGAACAGGGAAGGGAAAATACCATATAAATTGAACCAACCTATGTTGTATCTGCTTGAACAGTTTCTGAATTATAATTGCAACCACACAAAATGTAGCTACATTAGACAGCATACTTGAAGTAGGAGGTTCTGGGGTGTATATATTTTGCCCTGACAGCAGGAGACAGGAGTAAAATGAGTCTGGCCTTCTGGGGAATTGTTTTAAATAAGGAACAATAAGTTTTCCCCTAATTCCATAATATAAGGGCCTGTTCCACCGCCGGCTCATCCGGCGCAGGGACTCCTTTGCCCTCATGAGGAAATTAGCGCAATATGTGCTTTTGCTCAAATGTCAGCCATGCAAGGGGGCAGGGTGAGAGCCCAATTTAACAGGGCCTTGCCACCCATGCAGACCCTTTGTTTCATCCTGGCCAGCAGCAACCCACCGACCTGGTGCCTTTCAATTGCTAGTGTGGCATAACAAGGTCACCATGGGGGGGGCAGGATAGAAATTTTTGTCTCTCCCCACCCCCAATTGGCTGAAGGTGAGCAAGGATTTTTCACCTCTCCCATGCTGGCACAGGTGGCATGGCATTGGCCATTGTGGCAGACAGTGCAGGGAACAGAAGCATCTGGTCAGTTCCAAAAAGTTTAACAAATTATGCCCCTCCAAGCCCATGGCTCCAGAGATCCCGTGATCACGGACAAGGGACGAGGAGGCCTTTGTAACCCCACCAAGGCCGGGACTGGGGGGTGGAGGGTATATCTTTGGCTGGCCAAGGGTGTGCCACTCTGGGATGCCTGCCTAGACGATGCCGTGGGTGAGGTCTCCTGGAGACCTCAGGGCCAATGGTTCCCCACAGTACAGCAGCCCCCTTTCAGCTACAGATATGCATTGTATTCAATAAAGTGTGGCCTGATTTGCAACCCAACAGGTTGTCTCGCCTATTCATTTCACCCTGGAAGGGTAAGGAGCATTGCAAGAATACATGTGCCAATGTTTCAGTTCTTTCTTTTTTATTTTTTTATTTTATTTTTTATAATTTTTTTTATTTTTTTAATTAAGATAAACAGACAAATAACAATACTAGAGCATCCTCACCCCCCCCCCCGGACCATCCAGTTCTTCCGTGAGCTCTTCTTTATTACTCCAACGTCTGTTCTTATATTCTTCTCAAAATCCTCTTCTCCAGAACTGTCTTGAAATATTCGTCGGTTTTCCCCCTTCCCTTCTACTAATACAAAGTCTATAAATTTTCCCCAAATGTCATAAAAATGTCTTTTTTCATTTCTCCTCGTTTAACTTTTAAACTACAGGACAATTTATCGTTTATGGCTATATCCCAAAGTTCGTTATACCAATCTTCCATCTTGAGATCTAGTTTGGATTTCCAGTTTCTTGCTATAATTAATCTAGCGGCTGTCATTAAGATTTGCTATTAGTTCCTTGGTTGTAACATCATAATCTTTACTAGTTAACAATGATAATAATGCTATCTCTGGATTACAGTCTATATCTAACTTAATCATGTTACTTAGCTCTAAAAAAACCTCTTTCCAAAACTTTTGAACTATTTCACATTCCCACCAGAGATGCATGTATGTACGTATCTTTTTTTTCACATTTCCAGCAAATCTTAGAATATTCAGCGTTCATTCTATTCAACCTAATTGGCATCAAGTACCATCTAGAAACCAATTTAAAATAATTTTCTTTTATCCTAACCGATAATGATCTCAAGATTCTCTTGTTCCAGATTTTCCCCCAGTCTTCTTTTTTTATCTCTACATTACGGTCTTGTTTCCAGTCCTCTCTCAGAGAATTTAACTCCTTCACTTCCAATGAGTCCCCTATTATTTTGTATATTTTGCATACTAGTCCTTTCTCTATATTGTCCTGGTCGGATTCAAGCGATAATAAAAACTGTTCAAACTTTGTACATTCTCTAAGTTGACTGTTTCTTCTGACCCAATCCTTTGTCCATTTTTCTAACTGGATATAGTTTATCCATATTAAATCTCTAGATTACAAAGTGGTTTTTATGTCCTGGTTGGTTCTAATTTTGGCCAACCAGTCTCTTAATCTGGCTATTTTCTTAGCTTTAAATAACCCTAAATAATGCTTCAAATTCGTAGGAAAATTTTCCGAGTCTGTTACTAAACATAATGGGGAACCCTTCGGTGATAAGATTTTTCTATATTTTCTCCATGTAGTCATTAAACCATTCATGAGGGGATTCTCAATCTCTACCTTATTTTTAAAATTACTGAACAAGAATTTATTTATTTCCCCCTTTATGTCTAATGACTCCAGCTCCCACCATATTACCTTCTCTGGTTTGAATAAGATTTCTCCCAAACAACTGATTTGATTAGCTATATAATAATTTCTTAGATTGGGTATACCTAATCCTCCTTTTTTTTGGGATCTATACCACAAACTCTTGTTTATTCTTGATTTTTCCCACCATTACATTACCTATTTATCATGTCTTGGAGAGTTTTAAGTTCCTTTTCTACAAACTGAACAGGTAACATTCTAAAGATAAAATTAATTTTAGGCAGTATCTTCATTTTTATCATTGCTATTCTACCAAACCAAGATATTTTCAATTTAGTATAGCTTTGTATTCTATTTTTCATCTCTTCTTTTAATTTTAAAATATTTTTCCTTAGTCTTGGTAAACTCCTTATAGAGTTCTAATCCTAAATATTTAATACTTTTACCGCATTTCAGCCCAAAGTTTTCAATTATCTTAAGATCTTCTCTTCCATAATTAAACAATAGACTTTCTGATTTTTGCCAATTAACACATAATGCAACTATTTCCCCAAATTCTTCTAGATGAATTTTTACTCTTTGAATTTTCTCTATTGGATCTAAGATTGTCTAATAATAGACTAATTTTGGTTACCCCATCTTTCCCAATACCTTTAATGGATTCGTCATCCCTTATTGAGTTTGCCAAGAGTTCTATAACAATGCAAAAGAGAACTGGAGAAAGAGGACATCCTTGTCTAGTTCCCCGGCCTAGGATAATTTGTTCGGTCATTCCATCATTAACTATTATTTAGGAAGTACCTTCTGAGTACAATTGATTTATTACTCCTATAAAAGGTTTCCCAAATCCCCATTTTTCTAACAAAAATCTTAATGTAGACCATTGAACACAATCAAAAGCTTTAAAAAGATCTAAAGATAACATGCCTGCTTTGGTAGTACTTTTTCCCATTTCATAAAGAACATTCAGATTTCTTATAATGTTCACCATTTGTCTTCCCTTGATAAAACCACATTGATCATCTTTAATACATTTAGCTACAAAATTATTCATTCTTTTGGCCAGAATTGCAGTAAAAATCTTAGCATCCTGATTTAATAGGAAAATTGCTCTATATGATCCAATGTCTATTAAGTTTTTATTAGGTTTAGGTATTAAAATGGTTAAGTGGGTCCAGGATTTCATAACTTGTTCTCCTTCCATTATTTTATTATATAGCTTTTTTAGTTTGGGTACTAATATTGTTTTGAAAAGTTTATAAAATTCAGGTCCCAGACCATCCACTCCACGAGTTTTATTATTCTTTAATTTATCTATTACCTCACCTATCTCTTGATCTGTAATGGGATTCCAGCATATCTTCCTTTTCCAAAACCCTCTTCAAATTTTTGGTGATATATTTTTCTATATCGTCCTTGCTCTTATTTTTTGCTATATATAGAGACTGATAAAACTCTTGAATAGCTTTTAATTTGTCTTTCATTTGTGTACAGACCTTACCTGCAGAATCTTTTATATTCCCTGTCATATTTTTATCCCTTCTTTTCTAGGCTAATCTGGCTAAAAGTTTTGAATTTTTATTACGATATTCAAAAAAATTTCTTTTTAAATACAGTAAAATTCTTTGTACTTGTAGTTCTAATTCCTCTAATTCTTTTTTTTTTTTTTGCTTCAATCTGCCTCAATATCTTCTTATCATTGTTAGAAAAAAATTGGGATTCTAAATCTGATATTATATTTTCTAGATTTCTTTTATTAAACTCTTCCTTTTTTTATTCTAGAGTTTTCTCTTATAATAAAGCCTCTGGCTACAGCTTTTAAAGTGTCCCATATAATTCCCATTTTTCCTCCAGCCTTTTCATTAATGTACCAAGTTTCCAACCAGTCTTTTTTAACTCTTTCCAGCACTTCTGGGTAATGAAATTTTTTTGCATTCATTCTCCATCTTCTGGCTTCTGTATAGTTTTTATTTATTGCTACTGTATATCAATTGACATTATAGCGTGATCAGATGTTTTTATAATTTCAATCTCAGTATTATTTACTTTAGGTATTAGACTTTGTGAAGCAAATACAAAGTCTATCCTAGAATAGCTCTTGTGAACTGGTGAGTAGAAAGTATATTTTCTTTCATCTCCTTTAAGTTCTCTCCAGACATACTTCAATCCTGTATTATTTATAAATTTTGTTAATGTTGTGTGTCTAACCCTCCAGTCTTCCTTCTTGTAAGCTGATTTGTCTTTAATTTTATCTAACACCATGTTAAAGTCTCCAACCATTATTAAATACCCCTTTTTAACAGTTTCAATCTGATCCCAGAGGACATTATAAAAGCAGCTTTGGTTAGCATTTGGTGCATATACATTTACCGGAGTATATTGCTCTTTACCCATTACAACTTGCAGTATTATATATCTGCCTTCTGAATCTTTCACCACATTTTCGACAATGCATTCACAATTCTTTGAAATTAAGATGGCTACCCCCCTTGCTTTAGATGTGCCAAAACTTTTCTCATAAATATCAATGTTTGGAATTTTTAATTCGTTAATGCCATCTTTTATTTGATGAGTTTCTTGCAAGAAGGCAATACCAATTTTATGTCTTTTAATCATTGCTTCAATTCTCTTCCTCTTCAAAATTGATCCCAGACCCTTCACATTCAATGTTGCTATTTTTATAAACTTTCCCATAACTTAACTTTTTTTTCTTTTAATATTCTGGAGTGGTCCCATTGTGCAAAAGGAAAACTTAACACCTACAATTAATAAAAAACAACTAAAACAATCCAAACCCTCCACCCTAAACTTATATTCTTTTCTCCCACCCCACTAGCTACCATACACTTTTGCATGTGCCCTCAAGGGCTGGGAGGGAGGAAATCCGTCCACGGACAGTGACTGGCCAAGATCCCGCAAGCTCTTTAGTCATCTTAATACTGTATATCAATTTTTTTCCAGAAAACTATTCCATCCCCCTCCAAACCACCCTCTCCCCCATTCCCCCCCCCGAGGAAAAAAAGGGGGGAGGGGGAGTAGGATAAAGGGAAAGAAAAAAGGGGGGGAAGAAGGGAAAAGGCATGGAGGGAAAGGGAAGGCAAAGGAGGAGAGAGAGAGGGAGAGGGAGAGAGAGAGAGAGGGAGAGACTGGTGGGCTTCAGCTGTTCTTCATTCTGATGTTGTAGCAGATGTCCCAGGAGCCGGACAAGAAGTCAAATCAGCTTGAATATTCCATGCTTTCAGAAGATGCTGGCCTTCCTCCAGGGAGTAAATTGTGTGCTGAATAGAACCTTTCCAGACTTTCAGAAAAAGGGGATGGCCCCAAGAGTAGCGAAAGTTATGCTTCAGTAGTGTTGTTGCTACTGGTTTCATCGATTTTTGCCATTCAGTGGTTTCTTTGGAAAGGTCTTGATAGACTTGCAAAATTTTGTCTCCCCTCTTCAAAAAATCCGGATTTGCCCTTATAGAAGACATAAGACGTTCTTATGACTATAGTTCTCTGACTATTATTGGTCTTGGACTTCTCTTGAGTTGCCCAGATAATGAATCCTCTCTATGTCTTCTTCTACAAGTTGTCTAGGTAAAAATGAGTTAAGCCATGTCATCACTTCCTGTTTTAATTCTCCTCTCTTCTGAACTACAAAATTAATCAGTTTTACATTCTGTCTTCGGGAGTAGTCTTCCATATAGGTTAACTTCTTTTTGGCTGTTAGTAATTATTGTTTTTGCGAGTTGATTTCAGCTTCATTTATAGTAACACGTTGATGCAGTCTCTTAGGGCCTTTTCACATGACCCCTAAGATCCACTGGACACTTAAATTCGGACCAGAGATCTTAGGGGTTTATCGCTGTTTCTGCGTTCCCACCCCCTCTGCACTCCTGGCTGCTGGCTGCATGAGGGGAGGAAGAAAAAAAGGAAGAAAAGGATGCCACTCACCTCCGTTCTGCCGTCCCGGCACTGCATTCAGATCTCTTAAAGGGGCGGGGGGGGCAAAAAAAGAACAAACAGAAGCAAGGAGAGCCGGGCAGTCACTACATTATATCCGCATCAGGAATTTTCACCTCCAGAGAGCAGGTACCTGAAAAGTGCGCTGGAACGCACTTAGGTGGGTGTGGTTGCACTTAATTATCTGTAAACTCCGGAGCTGGTGGGGAAACAATTTTAAGCTCCGGAGCTGGGAGCCATTTGCGGCAGAGTTTAGGGGTCGTGTACAAAGGGCCTTAATCTCTTCCTGCCATATTTTCCAATTTCTGGCCATTGCTGTCCACAGCAGCTTGTGTTTGTTTGATCTGATGGGATAAATCTTGTTTTTTATCATCAACTTTACGTGAGACTTCATCAATCCTTCACATCACATCTTTCAAACCCAGGCTATGTTTCAGTTCTATCCTACCTGCAGAGGCACTTATGGTGGGGATAAGGGATTCTTTGAAACTTTCCCTCTTATATTGCTGACAGCAGAGCATTCAGCTGAATGAGCGTGAAGGCTCTGTGTTGTTTCTCTGTTAGACAAGCAAAGAAATAGCAGGTTTGAAGGGGATCAGTGCCCCCTATCAGAGGTAGCCCCCAGATAATGTCTCTCGACCTGAAAAAGGCATTGCTAAAGAATTTGTTTAGCCATCTCATAGTCCACCTGTATAAGGCACTCCACTGACCGATCATAATTTTTATGTTTAAGGGCTAAGGCTGCCTTCCATTCCGAGTGATAATTATCTGAAAATAGTAAAGAGGTTGGGCTCCTTGGGAGAAAGAATAATTTCAGACAAAAATTAAAAATGTCCAACCAAACCCTACCTGGAAATTTCATAAACCCCACCTCTAACCTCAGGGCTTCATTAGGAATCAAGTGGGGTACCTGCAAGATAACTCTCAACCATTTTGATTGAACTACCCTGTTTCCCCGAAAATAAGACCTCCCCCCAAAAATAAGCCCTAGTAGGATTTCTATGCATTTGTTAAATATAAGCCCTACCCTGATCATAAGACCTAGTGATGGGTGTGGCTATGGTTGTGTGCAGGGCTGACATTCAAGCATATTATACTTAATAAGTAAGACATCCCCTGAAAATAAGCCCTAGTGTGTCTTCTTGAGAAAAAATAAATATAAGACAGTGTCTTATTTTCGGGGAAACAAAAAGAAGGGTAAGGACTGATTGTGTTCCATAAAGAAGGTGACTGAGAGATTTAGCTTGAAATAGTTTCAAAGCTGCTGGAATATTTTGCCCCTAGTGTGGAAAACATTTATAATTGCAGAGGAAGCTCGCTCAGCTGATTGCGTGACATGTGCTGCATGCGCATTATGGGATACATTACAATGGACCACTCCGAGATATTTAAAAGTCTCATCCCACTGTATTCATCACTGGCTTAAAAAAAGGAAACCCAATGACATCATCAGCCTTACACAGCATAACTTACACAACAGGATAGAGTAAACCCCTGCCCTTTTGCGGTTCATATACTGTGGACCCACTATATTGCAGGACCATAGTATATGAAAAAAGCCCCCAGGGTAAGGTTGGAAGGCCTGATTCAGGCCTCCTGTACTTACCCCAGGCTTGGAGCTGCTGCAAACGACCCTGTGTTTTAACCCATTTGCGTTGTGAAGAAGCTTTCTCATTTGAGGGTTGCTGATGTCACTGCAGCTGCTACTGCCTGAGACTGGGAAAGTGATTGGTTTCTCTTTCCCCTGCTCCTTTGTGCCAAAGGGTAGAGGATTCTTGGCATCTGGAGCTCATCTACAGTTCTTGTTCTTCTGTGTCTTCATAGCTACCTGGTGTCCTTTCCTATGTGGGTAATGAATAAAATAAATAAATAAAAGAAGTAAAAATGTGGACCCAGCACACATGAAAAGCTGGCAAAAAAAAAAAAACATTTTCTAGGCATAAATGCTCCAGAATGAAGCATTACCCACTGCTGACCAAGAAACAAACAAAAATATTCTTAAAATTATAGAAAAAGCCAAGCTTTTTGCAGCTTTCCAAAATATGTTCCCTCCCTCCTTCCTTCCTCCTCTCTCCTGACTTCCGTGGTTATCACAATGCACAGTTTGCAGTGAGAGAGGGGTGAACATATGGAGAAATGAATAAGATATATCAAGTTCCACATGCACACTATTTTAAACAACCCTTTAGCAGAAAAAACATTTTAGCTATAAAACACACTTCCCTAGCAAAGTAATTTGGGCTTCAAATTGTTTAATGGAAACACTCTTTTAAATGTTGATTCATTTGAATGTTTATGTTATATTTATATTTATTCATTTAAAATATTTTTACCCCACCTTTCTCTTTGGTGGCTTACAACAGGCCTGCACAACTCATCGACCATGGACAACCAGTAGCCCATGGAGCCATTTGAAGTAGCCTCCTGATCTGCCGCCACCAGCAGCATGGTCAAAAAAGAAAAAAAAATGGCCCACCCGGATGTTTGGTCTGGATTTGTTCCCTTACCTCCTGCCGTGATGCCCCACTCCGTCGGTCAGCTCCTCTGTAGGGCTCTCTGCCCTCCTAATTCAGAGCACTGCTGAAGTATACATGAGTGTGCACCGTTCTAAAATTAGACTGCAGGGACATCCAGGAGCTTTAAGAGTCAACCACGGGGAAGTTTGGGAGCTTCAGGTAAACCGTGGATGTTCAAAGTTGAACAGCCCTGGCTTACAACATTGAAGTACAATATACAAAATGGGTGATAATGACTGTACAACAGTAACCAAGAAACATTAATGACAATATTCAAGGCAATATTCACAATGATTGTGAAGAGGCATCTTACATAATTAAAGCAGCAATATTAAAACTAAGAATAATAAGCAAATGAAAAATAAAATAAAAATACCACTCTGAGTGATGGAAAACTAAAAATGGAATAATACAAGTAGTTCTACAAATTCAGTCCAAGCACTAATGTGTAACAATCCATCTAAAAGGCAAAGAACAGGTAGTCAGCCACTCAGGGAAAGCTTCCCTAAAGAGAAAGGTCTTTGTCTGCTTGTGGAAGGATAGCAGAGATGGGGCAACTCTAGACTCCTGAAAAAAGTAAGTTCACTGCCCGAGCGGCCCCTCTTGACTAAATAATTAAATCAAATACAGGTTAAAAGAGAGGATGTTTTAAGTTTAATTGATAAATTGAATATCAACAAATCACCGGGCCCAGATGGCATCCACCCAGGGGTTATTAAGGACCTGAGAAATGAAATTGTGGATCTCTTAAAGGTAATATGCAACTTGTCTCTTAAAATGGTCACAGTGCCAGAGGACTGGAGGATAGCAGATGTCACACCAATTCTATGCTAGCAATCATAAAAAGGGGGAATGAAAATAAAACAGTCAATATTATACTGTAATGCCATTGTACAAAATGATAGTAGTATTGCGTAGAGTTCTGGTCACTGCCTCTCAAAACACACATAGTGGAACTGGAAAAGGTGCAGAACAGAGTCACTAACATGATTACTGGGCTGGGGGACATCCCTTATGAGGAACATTTGGGGCTCTTTAGTCTGGAAAAAAGGTGCCTGAAAGAGGATATGATTAAGACATACAAAATAATGCAGGGCATGGGTAAAGTGGATAGAGGGACGCTCTTTTCCCTCTCATAAATTTTTCTTCTTTTACCACAGCAACTAGTGCAGAGTCACTTGTTTCTAAAGTGTTCACCATTATTTGCTAGGCTTTCGCAGTTCTCCTAGCAGGGACACAGATCTCAAATTTTATGAACTGCTGGATAGTTCAGTGGTTGAGTATCTGGCTGTGGAACCAGTTCAACTCCCCACTGTACTGCCCTCAATGATCCATTGAGTCCCACCCAGCTCTGAAATTCTGGGGATGGTGGTGGTGATAGTGGGGTGTAGACATGGGCACGACTTGGCGAAATTCTCATTTCCGTTTCCGTTTCTCGTTTCCGTTACGGAACGGAAACGGTAACGACAATTACTCTGCCAGAACTCGAACTCGAACCGACTAAAGAAAAATTGGGTCTGATTTTTCGTGTTGTCGTTCCTGGGCATCGCAGCGATCACGCGATGCCAAGCGGCACAGGAAAAAAGTTTTTAAAATAATAATTAAAAAAACCCCAATTCCCGGCCAAAAAAGCAGGCGAAAATATGCCTGCCTGAGTGAGGGCACCTACCAGAGGGGTGGTTTCTGGGGGGGAGGGTCCCCGGCCTCCCTCCCCTCCTCTCTTGGGCTGCGCAAAGTGGGCATCCTCGTCGTCGAGTCGCACTTGCCCACGCCAACTCGCCAAGCGGCGCGGCACAGGAAAAAAGTAAAAAAAACCCCGATTCCCGGCCAAAAAAGCAGGCAAAAATATGCCTGCCTCAGTGAGGGCACCTACCAGAAGGGTGGTTTCTGGGGGGGGGGGGTCCCCGGCCTCCCTCCCCTCCTCTCCTGGGCTGCGCAAAGTGCGCATCCTCGTCCTCGAGTCGCACTCGCCCACACCAACTCGCCAAGCGGCGCGGCACAGGAAAAAAGTTAAAAAAACAAACAAAAAACCCCCGATTCCCGGCCAAAAAAGCAGGCGAAAATATGCCTGCCTCAGTGAGGGCACCTACCAGAAGGGTGGTTTCTGGGGGGCGGGGGATCCCCGGCCTCCCCCCCTCTCCTGTCCTGGGCTGCTCTGGTGGGGGGCATCCTCGACGTCTCGCCAACTCGCTCGCCATGCCATGCGGTGCGGGCGGAGGATCCAAAATGGGGCGACCGCAATATTTATTTTGAAATTGTGGTCCATAAACACACCAAAGCACCACAGAAATATGCGAAAATAGCTATTTTAAAACTGCCTGTCTTTTTTCAGTAGCAGCAGTGGGTTTTTCTTGCAACAAAACGTCTCCATTGATTTTATTTTATTTTATTTTTATTTTTATTTTTTTTACTCCTGCGCATTAATGATGGATGGGCTGTCCATGGGGGTGGACCATGCAAATTTCTGGAGCCATTCCACCAATTGCATGGCCACTTGGCCAGGTTTTGACCGAGACTTCTGGGATGTGCCAGTCGGGCATAAAAAGCCACTAACCCTAGCCCGAACCCAAACCCTAACCCTAACCCTAACCCCTACGCCAGTACACTGTCCTTCTTAGTGGGTCAGAGAGGCACCCAGAGGTGCACCCCAGTAACTCACCCTAACCTTACCAGTAACCCTAATCCTAGCCCTTGCGTTAACCCCTAACCCCAAGTCAGATCTGTGTACTCACATTGCACTACAGCAAGTACACTTCCCTTCTTAGTGAGTCACAGCGGGCGCCCTTAGGGGTCCCCAGTGACTCACTCCAGTCCTCTGTCACTTCGCTCTCCAGCAGGCAGTGAGGCACCCGAAAGAGGTGCCTCTGCCTGCTACTGCTGCTGCAACTTAATGGTATGCATATCCAATTGGCTATGCATGCCATTTTGTAGCGGGCTAGCGGCTAGCGGGTGAGGAGAGGAGGCACCCACGAGGTGCCTCCAGTAGCCCGCTTTCCCTTCATGGCGGGCCAGAGGAGGCACCCACCCAGAGGTGCCTCCAGGAGCCCCCCCCCCCAAAACCAGTACTAACGACAGATGAAAATCCGACAAACGAAACGACAAATTTTTGAAAAATTTCGCGAAAAATGGAAACGAGCCAAAACGGGCTGGCTCCGACACACGACAACTCGAAAACGTCATTTTCCCTGGTCGTGCCCATCTCTAGTGGGGTGATGACAATGATGATTTCTCCCCATCATCATTATCATTATCATTATCATCATCATCATCATCACCACCACCACCACCACCACCACAACCACCACCACCATCATCATCATCATCATCATCATCATCATCATCATCATCATCATCATCATCATCATCATCATGTCAACTCTATATTTTCATGTATATCAGTTTTTATACACAAATTCTACACCATAGTCAACTTCTGCAGTTAACCTCAATTGATCTGGACTCATTATGCTTTTCTGTGTGATGCATATGTTACAAATACAAATATGTCAAATGTAAGCCAAAGAAGATTTATTGATTGCATAGTGGCACAAATTAAATCTTCTGCTTGCACATGGTGTTTTATCAATGTTTGCTTTGGTGTTAACTTATAACACTATGGTTATTTTCTTGGTTATACGCATCTGTGATAGAAAAGCCCCTATTAAAAAGAGGAGGGAGTAGTATCCGTGGCAGAATGAAAAGCAACTCATCTTCCAGCCACATAACAATCTGAATAAGGAGATGAAGAAACCTTTTCATTAAATTATCCTCTGGCCAAAATATGTTTTTTTAAACTGTTTATTATGTATTCTACTGCCATGTGTCAAAATTGCCTGAAAATGAACTCTTCCTAATGTAGTTCTGTTTAGTGTTGCACCTGGATCTTTGTAGGAATAAATACTGTAGACAGTAAGGAAACGGAAATACTTCGTGTATTAAATGTGGAGATTTTCAAAGCAGGCTCTGAAAGTGCATCCAGCAGAAGGCACTTAACAGGACTCCCAATTAGGCAGTGGTACCCCCTGTGGACACTGTGGAGTCCAGTATGCATACTGAGCTCAATTCACCTGAACATCCTTTTGCTGCCCTGCATGTTAAATATGAAAAGGCCTGGGAGAGTTCTGGGTAGGGATAGAGATTCCATCTCAAGTACCCCTTTAGCTTTACTCACATTCAAAAATAACACCTGAAACTTACAAGTGTCTCCATCCATGCCCATCCAGTCCTTGATTATTCCCATGCTGCTGAGGAGAGTTGGGGCAAAACTTGTACTTGGGTTCAAGAGAAGATGGGCAGAAGTTTGCTTCAGATCAACCAGTCTGACAAAGGAAAGGCAGGGACTAATGATAATGTCTCTACGCAATAGTTATGGCAGTTTGGTAACTCTCACATCATGGTGATGTCTAGCAGGCTCTTGGTGTTCTGTAATGGTATAATTTGCAAATATTTTATTTATTTATTTAAATTCATTTTAAGGATGTTAAGAATGTAGTGTGCCCTCAGGCTCCACCCGCCCTTTTGCCCTCCTGTGAGCAGGGCAAAGTCCTGCATTACACTCTTCTGCTGCACAAAACACAGGAAGTTAATTTACATTGAATTAGACCCTTGGTTTATCCAGGGAAGTAATGTTTCAGAAACTCTCACCTAGTTCTGTCTAGGTATCCTCTAAATGAGGATTTCCTTTCATTCTCTAAATGAACTGCCAACCAGACTCAATTGGGTTGACCCTTCTTAGCTTCTGAACTCACATAAAGTCAGGTGTGGTCCATACTCAAATCCCCACCCACCCCACTCACCTCTCCCTCCCATGTTTTCCTTAACAGCATCATAATTAATCCAACATAAAGAGTTATTTCCTGTTCAAAGGAGGAACAAATGTTATATTTGCATAAACTATTATGCCATTTCTCACTTAATGTTACTGACTTACTGCAGGGTGATGCATACACACACAGTGTAATTTTAGAATGTTTAATTGTAGACACCATGTCTTTGGCTATTTAAGTGGAAGAATGTATTTCACCAAAAATTATTGTATATTCAAAATAAGACAGTCAACTGTACTTTTTTCAGCTGTCCTCATGTGTGGGTGGCATGTCCAAAACATTTTTTTTCAGTTTCACATAATTCCTTGTTTAACACAGCACTGGAGCTCCTACTAGTTCTGAGGCAAAATAACAGATTTACATTTTCTTTTTTCTTTTGTTCTTTTTTTTTAAATCAAATGGAGGAATGTGGTGAAAAATAGTCATTATGATTCTCAGAACTGTGACGCCTTATTAAAGATTTTTTGGTTACAGCTCAATGACCCTGAAATAATTAGCGCTAAGTATCTCTTAGGAAAACTGCTAATCTATGGTATCTGACAAGAGGGATTTCTTCTTCTTCTTGACGCCCACATGATGAATCATAAAGCTCCAAACTACTCTTTTTCTGAAATAGTATACAAATACAATTTTCAGTCTGGCTGCCACTTGTACAAGGAAGTGAGGTGAAGCTGGCTCTCTCTCCCTTCCCCTCCTTTGTGGGTGCCAGAATTCTTGACCAGTGGCAAGTTGCACATCAATAGATTATTCTGAGATATATGCCCCAAAACACCCAAGCCTTATCTAATAATATAAACTGAACTCATTAGGTCAGCATATAGCCTTTGTGTCTAAGAGAAGCTAGAAAGTGTTATATTGTAGCCTAAAGAAAACCATAAAAATAGAAAATGGAGAATGTGCAGTTTTTCCTTCAACTAATCTCCCCGCTGGAAATCTAATATAGGAAATCCCCTCTAGTTCTCTCCAAAGTTTATTGGAACTATCAGACAAAGGGAATATAGCCACATGGAGAAAACTGAACAGAACCATCATCATTGCTCCAAAACTTGAAATGTAAAGGTAGTTCTCAAATGCAAAGACCAGCCAGTGCAAAATGAAAGCACTGTTCCCTGTGGAAATAAATTCTTTCTACATATTCTTGGGAGCCTAATTATCATTGTTAAATATCTTAAGGATGAGAAAATGACCACCAAATGTAGCCACTGGGATTTATTCCAAAAGATCAAGGGTCCCCAGAATGTCGGCTCCACTGTCAGTTCCTCTGGCATGCAGGGCCATTTTGCCCTCTGATGCAAATGTGCGAGAGAGCGGATGCACAATCGCATCCTGGAGGGAGGGAGGAGGAGCGCCCTATAAAAGGGCACTCCTCCCTCCCTCAACAGCAGTCCTAAATTTGCGTTCCCCACCCGCCCACCACTTGAAGTACTATTGTGAGTTGAACTGGTCGCCTACGGGGCCCAGATAGGAAATTTTGGCCCGCTCCCTGAATTGGCTGTTGGGCGCGGGGATTTTTCGCATATCCCACACTTGTACTGGGCATTAGATAAGTTCCCATTTGTCTGGTCACACTGGCGGCTGAAGCGAAAGTATGGCAGCCGGTGAGAATGTAAGACGCCTTGAGTCCCTTTGGGGAGAAAGGCAGCATTAAAAAAAGTTATTATTATTATTATTATTATTATTATTATTATTATTATTATTATTATTATTATTATTATTATTATTATTATTATTATTATTATTATTATTAAGACATCTGTCCCCGCATGTCCAACATCCACGACACTGCAGATCGTGAGATTACAGGGCCGTGGAGGATGCAAGGGGATGCCTCTCTGGGTCTGGAGAAACCTCCTTGCAATCCCCTAGGACCCAGGGAGTGGTACACGCATTTACCGGCCCGGTGGGTGCCATCGGCTGACTGCACCACCTGGGAGTATTAACTCACCCTATGCTGCCTGGTTGGAAGGGTCCCGGGAGACCTGTATGTTCTGTCACATTCCTAGTGGAATAAGAATTCCGCTGGAGAGTGGCATTCATAAATCAAATTTTTGTCTTAGATCTGGAAGGGTTTGTCTCTTCCCAATTGTCCTCAAACTCAGCTTTACGCATATTGGTATTAAACATTTCCAAATTTTCTTTGGGCAAATGTATATTTCTCTAGATAGCTCATTTCTTTTGTCCTCAGTCTTGAACAGTGAATTATCACTGATTTCAGTGTTTCATATTTGATAGTTGAAATGGTGTATAACTGATGTCTGGTATGTAGTATGTTTGCTGATATTATGGCATATGACTCCATAGCTGAAATCTAGCATGAAATTGGTTCCATTTCCTCTACTGGACCAATGTATTACCACATCAAGAACCATGGCACCATTGTTAACATGCTCTGAACAATAGTATCAAAACACAGTGGGTATCAAGCCACAGTATTCAGTAGTGTTACCTTTGAAGAAGGGCCACTATTCACTCAAAGCTACCAGTTTTCCAAAGTTCCCCAGCTTGTTAACTACCGTATATACTCGAGTATAAGTCTACCCGAGTATAAGTCGGGGCCCTTAACTTAGCCCCCCAAAACTGGGGAAACATATTGACTCGAGTATTTCTAGGGTGGGAAATGCAGCAGAGCCTGGCAGCTCCACCTTTGTGAGCTGGGGGAGTGGTGTGTGATGTTTAAAATGACTTTTAGCTACTGATGCAAGTGCTTGGGTAATTGGCTAAAAGTAGTTTTAAACATCGCACACCGCTCCCCTGTGATGCAGTGGGGGGTCATGAGAAGTGGCACACAATGTTTAAAATGACTTTTAGCCACCAACCCAAGCACTTGCCTCAGTGGCTAAAAGTATTGACCCAAATACTTTTAGCCAAAATTAGGGCTGAAAAACTAGGCTTATATTTGAGTATATACAGTACTTCAAATGACAAGTTCTTAATCTTCCTCCTCCTTGTGCCTACATGCCAGCTGATCCATTCTGCAGACTATTTATGGAAGTCAGTCTAAGAAAATTCAGCACAGATTACTTCCATGTAATTGTGCAACAGCCTTAATTACTAATCAGTACTGGTTTCTGAAGCAAGTCTGCACGTCCAGCATGTCAAATGCCAGATTTGTGATTTTATTTTTAAACACATCAAGAAAAAAAGTGAGAGACTGCAGTAGAAGGCGACAGACAGAAACTTGTTTTCAATCCTATGGGCCTGTCTCTTTCTTTATCTTCCTAGTCACTTTTGGCCCCCTGCGGAAACTTCTAGGCCACACAGATCACCTCTGTCACTTCATGAAGGCACAGTAAGCTCTCAGTGGGTAGCTAGCATGCTACACACAGACTCATTTCATGAATCCTTCCAATAGGAAGCATTACAGACCCAGGAAATTAGGCATATCACTGCAGCTGAAGGGGATGCAGCTTTGGTTTTGGAAAAGCATAATGACTTGGAAAAAGATCTGGCACCCTTTGTGGAAGGGAGAGATTAGTAACTCAGCCATTTTTCTGGGCTTCTGTTGAGGTTGCCCATTGGGATCCTTCTGAAAATGGATCTGTGATGTAGATAGCTTTTTTGGTGTTGAATATATTCTACATATTTCTAAAGAAGCAACTAGCTACTGTGTGTCATTTGATAAATGTCAGAGGTTATTCCAGATATCACAAATGTGGCTCAAGCAAACAATTTTTTTCCTGCAAACAAGTAGTATATCTAATTTCAGTGAATAAAATCCAGTTGCTCCAAGTCCAAGATAACTACATAAAGGGCACAATAAGCCTCTGGACACGTACTTTGCCCCACAGTGGCCATCTGAACTGTGACATTACCTCACAGCTACAGCTCATTAGATGAGGAGATAACTTATTGTTTTGTAGCTTAGTCGGCAGACAAGTTTAAAAGTTAAAATTAATGAGAGAACAATATTATACATCTTTCCCAGGATGTACTGTATATCCCAATGAGCTAGTCGAGGCTAATTGTAAAGGGAATATTCATAAGACTGTAGTCTCTTACTGGCTTCATTTGCTACACTAGGACATGAAACAGCTAAAGAAATCAAATTTTACTGTTCCAGAATATCTGGGAGTTGAGTCATGGCTACTGGACTTCTTTTTTGAGAGATAGAAACATTTCGCTGTTCATCCAAACAGCTTCATCGGTCTGATGAACAGCGAAACGTTTCTATCTCTCAAAAAAGAAGTCCAGTAGCCATGACTCAACTCCCAGTTAAACGAACCTGGATGACTGAGAATCTTCACAGACGTGTTCCAGAATATGTTTGATCCACTGTACATTATCTCTTCTTAAATCTGCAAGGTAAAGTTATGAATGCAGACTGCACTGCATCCAATATGGGAACACTGGGATACAAGGGGGAGGCAGTCATAGAGCAACCCAGTGGCCAAAGAATTCATCCAACTCTAATTGTTACCATAATCACCTTTTTGTTTTTAAAATTATTCTACAAGTTTAATAATTTTGGGAATATCAGTATTTAAAAGGTGGTTTAGCTGGTGGTCTTCCCTTGATGCTACTTGGAAGAATTAGTCAGTAAATATTCCCATGTTTATGGAGTCTAGATCTTAAACATACATATAAAGTGCATAGTGGTTGATCATTATGTGCATTAATACATGGTTTCTTTCCACCTCCATCCACTTGGTATCTACCAGACTGTCTTCTGCATAGGCTGGCTGAATATGAGGCCTGAAGAGTGGCAGCAAAGGAGCCTATTTAATACTGAGCAGCAACATTTGCAGTTATTTTGCTTCTTTCTTTGGTTCTCTGTCGTGAGGGGTTGAAGTCTGCTTGGACAGCCACTGAAACACTGTTTTCTGCTCTGATGCTGGAACTTTTGCTACCTGTTTCTACAAGCAAATGAGTGAGAAATTACAAGTCTGAAGCAGATCACTAATCCATATTGTTTGTCTATAAGGTAATTTGGGCATGGAAGAGTGGAAATTCCCCATGGCCTGCATGGCAAAAGCATTCTCCTATTGTTATTCCTAATGTGTGTTTCTAAAATAACTCTTATATTCAAGCACATCATGAATTCTGAGACCAGGATTATTCTTTAATGGGCTTTCTACTTAAGCAAGCCAGGTTTTACCTTTGTATGAGACACAGCGGCTGAATTTCAAAACCTGCCAATTGTGTAAGTGCACATTATCCCACCACTTGCATTATTCATTGTATGTCACTGTGTAACTGTGAATTCTGAAGTTATCTTCCCCAGATGGAAAGTTCTCCATTGCAGCTGATTTACGACAGTGTTAACAAACATTAATGTTTAACTTGCCGCTATTCTTTTGTTAATAGCTCTTTTCAATAAATTATTTAAATTCCTTGAGGTGATTAACATTTTGGCAATTCCTTTGCAAAGGGGAAAGTACATACTTCTTTTTCATGTGAGAGAGTGACACAGCAGGACTCAAAAGAATTGGATCAGAATGCTCAGTCTCCATCTTTCAGCACATTTCAAATTCTACAAGAACAAAGCTGTGGCCTTTTATAAAGTACAGTTCTACAAGCAGAAACACTTGGGATTGATTACGCTCGCAGGAACCCTAATACTAAAAGGACCCATGTGGTTGTGCAGGCTACCGATGAGTGGCATATCTAGATCAGTGAGAACATAAGTAGAAAAAGGCACAATTTCATTTGCTTGTTAAAATACTCTTTATCTGATTTATTCTTTCATTGTGATTACCACCCAAGCCATCTAGTGCCTTGGCTCTAAGCTAGGCAATTAACAAGATCTAAAAACAAATACCAGCAACCCCTCCTCATTCACCAATGATAAATTGTGAGATCCAAAAAAATCTAAATAACAATCTAAACAATAGCAATTTCATGGCACCACAAGGTTGTCACAAGGGTAGGATAGTTCCAAAGGCCTCTTCATACAGTTAACTTTTTACCCATTTTCTGAAGGTCACAAGGGAGGCATCCTGGTATATGTCCAGAGCAAGTGTATTCAATAGCATTGCAAACAATTTAGTTCATTGACCTCTGGCAGGACCAATGCCTTTGTGCACCTGATAGAGAGAAACAACAACAACAGACATGCAAGATTGTCTTTTTGCAATATAAGGTTTGGGATTATTAGAAAGGAAGAAGATTCTGCCGAAGGGTGGCAAATTAGGGCTTGTCCCAGATCAAGTTGTCCCAACACAGCAAAAGAAAATACATCTCGTTATAGGATTCTTATTGCATAACAAGCACAGATCACAAGATAAAAATATCACAACTTCTTGGATGGTTTGCACATAGCTTGTTATGGTACAGCCTTGTTCTGACTGTATGTTTTGGTCTTGTGATGCTAAGTGACACATTTATTCAAGCATACATTGAAACTACACATTTACAGGGATTTTAAAGAGCTTGTAGAGCAAAGAATTAATTCACAGCTGTTGTCATTTCTACTCCCTTTATCTATTCCCTTCATGTCTGCTTGTCTCCCACACACACACACACACAGAGAGAGAGAGAGAGAGAGAGAGAGAGAGAGAGAGGTATCCTTGTGAACTTCTTATTTGGTAGAGGAAGAATGTGGGGCAAAGTGCTAGTGAATGAGCCTGTCTATACTGGTCCTTACTGCAATAAAGATGATAAAGCATTTGATATGAAAGGAAAACAGGTGAAATAATTTTATATCAACAGTGTTGCAGCCACCACTAAGAAGGCTTGGGTCCTGGTAATAGTATTTTGGGCATCTCTAGAGGTGGCCACATACAAACACAAATACTTGTCTAGACTGGGTGGCATGGGTGGACAATTTTTAGAAAGAGATGCTCCATCAAAAAAAATCCAAACTACCCCAAATGATAGGTCCTCACACTCTAGTAAAGATTGGGAGCTTGATTACCTTCCACACATACCACTCTGAGAAGGCATCATTGTCCCCTCCACTCTTCTTGGTCGGCTCCCAGTTCTTGCCACTTCCTGTGCTACCTCAGGTTGCAGAGTGAGGTAGAAAACTGGACACCAATCTAGCTGAATTGCTATAGGATTCATATTGTATGCCACACTGACATTCTGGAAGTTGTAAGCAATAAAAGGTATACGGTTGCATTATCTTCTCCTGACCTAAGTGTGCTTTAAGTTCTTCTTTCCAGCAGGGGCTGCACTTC
Organism: Phrynocephalus vlangalii; assembly: GCA_037367305.1. Lineage (NCBI taxonomy): Eukaryota > Metazoa > Chordata > Lepidosauria > Squamata > Agamidae > Phrynocephalus > Phrynocephalus vlangalii. Next base: position 23,759 of record JAWVWN010000904.1, read on the forward strand.
ATATTGTATTGTACACGCAGGCCTTACATTTTCCTTGTTTTCCTTGTGGAAGGTCCTAAATTAAATCCCTGGCAGGAAAAAATGTCGTTCTGAAATCCTGGAGAGGGGTTTGAAAAATAGTGTCAATAATACTGGGCTTAATGAATCAATAGGATAGCTTTTAATACATAATTTGCTTGAACTCTACAAATGCTGCAAGTTTAACTGTGGTGTGAGGTTGTAAATATAACCATATCAACTTAGAACTGCAGCGCTGGAAGGGACCCTATGGATCATTGAGCCCAGCCCTTGTCAAAGAAGCACAGCAGGGAATCAAAATCTCAACCTCTGGCCCTTCAGCCAGATACCTACACTACTGAGCTTTCCAGACGTTCTTTTTTTTTGGGGGGGGGGGGGATTAAATTCAGCTGAAGACAGCCAGTGTAGTGCAGTTATTGAATGATGGCCTGAAAGAGCGGCATTTTAGTGACCCATTTGCATTCCACTAAACTTACTGGATAAGCTTAGACCATTCAGTCTGTCTCTTTTACCTCTCAAGACTGTAGGAGGAAAGCATATGTGCATGTGTGTGGCAGTACGCCAGTTGCACAGTGGCTCAGAGAAAATTGCTCCAGAGGGTTATCCATATGGCACAGAAGATCATCGGATGACCAATCCTCACATTGGAGGAATTACACAGCTCCTGCTGTCTTAAGAAAGCACAAAGTAGGTGACATTTTTCATCCTGGACACTCTCTGTTTGTACTGTTGCCATCAGGCAGAAGGTATAGATCTATTAGAACAAGGACAGAAAGATTCAGAAACAGTTTTTACCCAATAGCAGTAACCATGCTAAATTCTGTTAAAAAATTAAGTTGATGGGTAATATCAGTGTTGAACGTGTAACATGTGTATTGTATGGGGGATTGTGTATGGTTGTTGTTGTTTTTAAAATTGTAGTTTTTGTGTATTCGGTATGAATGCTGTCAGGTGAGAGAATGTAGGGCTGTGTGTGTATGTTTGGTTTTATGTTAAGTTTTAAAATGAATACAAGTGATGTTCTGCATGTGAGTGTAGGAGTATGTGTATGGATGTTTGTTCTTAAATGGTAGATTTTATGTCTTGGATTTTTATACTGGGGTGTGTGAATGAGCTGACAGGATGACATTTTTTAATCTCGTATTTTATACAATGACAAATTTTATTCTATTCTATTCAGTGCAATATAGACCACTCCTGAACTCCTTAGAAGGAAGGTGTGATACAGTGCAACCAATAAATAAATCAACCAAATCCGATTCCCATTCAGCTTTATGTACATATAGCTAATAACCCACAGAATGACAGTAACAGCTTGATGTCAATGTGACAGGCTTGTTAAAGAAAACAATGTGATTTTGCAGATCACATATATATTAACATGTAAGCATTTATAAAAGGATGGGTGTGGTGGCTCAGCAGACTACAATGTTGAAATGGTCATTTGGAAAGTTGGCAGCTTGGCGGTTTGAATCCCAGGTGCCATACAGTAGAGTGAGCTCCCACTGTTAACCTCAGCTCCTGCCAACCTAGCAGTTCAAAAGCATGTAAATGCAAGTAGATAAATAGGTACCGCCATAAAAAGCAGGGAGGTAAACAATGTTCCGTGCAGCCATATTGACCACATGGCCATGGACGTGCACAACACTGGCTCTTGGACTTGAAAATGGAGATGAGCACCGTCCCTAAAGTCGGACGCAACTAGTACACATGTGCGGGGGGGGGGGCTTTTAACTTTTTATATATAAATGGACCAACTTCTTTTTGATGGTGACTTTTGAGATGGAGTTATGCTTCAAGAAGAAAATCAGTAAACAGCTGGGAAATTTTAAATTTCATGTTCTTTGCAAGTCCCCCTATTTATTATTGTCACTGAATTTTGAAGAGCTGTTATTTTCTGGTAATTAGCAATTTGTCGGCAGGTAATCTTCCAAAAATGGACAACTCCTTTAATATTTACAAAGACTGGGAAATGGTTGACCTAAACCTAACCTTTAATCAAAGGCAATATGTTAGCATCATGGGAAGATCCTTTTTTGATATTGATGCCAGATGTTTCTCTGTGACTGCTTCTACCATCTCAAGCTTAAGGGGAGGATTTGAGCATGTAGCAAATCTGTGCTTTGAACTCTGCAAGCTCAGAATGGCCGGATAACAAAGAAAAATGCAGCGGGCTTGTGAAGTGTGTTGTTCTAAAAATCTCTAAGATCAGGACTGTTAGAGAAATGAAATGATTAGTGCTTTCTTTGACATTCTCATCACCTTCAGCTGCACCTCAGTATTTACAGATTTGTTTGAAAGATAATCCTGCCCTTGGGATCTACCTGGCGCAGAGGGCAGCACAGGGCATTGCAGCAAGTGAGTAATGAACAATGTAAGAACACAAAAAGAGACATAATGGGTGAAATAAAATATCTATCTTGTTCTGTATTCTATCCATACAGTGACAAGATGCTCACAATAAGTTCACAAGTGATACATGAGTGAAGTACCATTCTCCTCTTTGTGACCCCCAGCAACAACCACTCAGATTGTACCACTTCTAACATAATGTAATATTACATTTAGCCACTGTGAATAGGAGACATTGGTAATCTTAGCCCATATTAACTTCATCAGTACATCTTATGACAGCAGGTCCCACTGTTTAACAGTCAACACTATATATTATGTTAAGAAGCATTTGCTTTTATCTGTCCTGAATGTCCAGCTGTTCAAGATGCTTTGATGTCCCTGAATTTTAGTATGATTAAAGAGAGAGAGAGGAATAGATCTCTAGTAAGTTCCTGCCATACTATGCATAATGTTATCCCTCTTTATCATGTCTTCTTCGTGCACTTTTTTCTAAGCTAGCATACTCCTATAACTTCACCAGGATGACTGAGAATCTCCACAGACATATTGTTGGCCTATCTTTCATGCCCTCAAAGTATTTTTATGGTCAATGTCAGACCAGTAAGGATCCCTTTCAGGTTGCAAGAGTGGATTCTCCACCTTCAGAGAGTACTGGTTACTAGATTCCCTACATGCTTGGACTGGGGTGTTGGCAGAGTGGAGCAGGGGGACAACACTCTCCAAGCCACAGGACTTGCCAATGGAAGGGCTTGGACTTAAGGAGGAATGGTAGGGAGGGAAGGAGGACTGTAGGCCTGCACAGTGGATTGGGAGCGGTGCAAGTTCAGGACATGCTGCAGCTGCCACTGACGTTGAAGGCCAGCTGTGAAACAGGCGACAGGCACAATCCTGACACAGGTGAATGGATGAAACTGCTGAAGGAAGTTGCTCAATCTGCCAAGATGAGACAAGGTGTGTTGTGTTCTTAGTGTAACCTGTGAACTGCCTGAGTTTAGAGTATATTAACAAATAGAAAGGAAGGCTCCAAACTTACCTTAGCTCCAGCTAAGCTCTAGCCGGGCCCCAGCCGGGTGGGGCCTGATCAAGCTCCCAAGCAGATGCAATGGGAGACAGGTGTGGGATGTGGGAGCTGGAGGCTGGAGAATGACTGAAGGGCAGGATTCTGGCTTGTCCAATTGGGAGCCAGCAGACTGTTTAAACCATCCAATGGCCTGCCACGGGGATATTCTGGGTGTGTATATAAACTGGCCTTTGGGCCTTTTTAGCAGTACTTTTTACCCGTTTGCTTCTGCTATGAATAAAGAGCTGAATTTCACTTGGGCGTCACCTGGTCTCATCTGACCTGCTATACAACAAGGTGCAAAGAAATCAGAAGGCTCAAGTATCAGTGTTGGGCCCACCACTGGAAGGAGAACCAGACACAAATGGCCCTGTCAGATAAACTATCCTCCCCCTTGAGCCCCAAGAGGTTCCATGTGCCACACCTCCCTGTCATGCTAGGCAGGAGGCATCAGCCAAGTCAGAATGAATCTGGTGGGCATCTTAGTGGAATGACAGGGGGTAGATCCTTCAGCACTCATATCCAGAGACACTTGATGGTGTTCATCCCATATCCTTGTCCTGGGACCCTATGCTTTGCCCAACTACTAGGGGTCCTCATCTTGGTAGAGGAGGTGGGGCCCTGCATTCCAAGTAAAGACTATGGGGGGCAGTGCACCGAGGACTAATGGAATGAAGCTAACTCCCAGTTTCAGATAAAAAGACAGATCAAAAGCCTGGCTCCGCGGCGCGACTGCGCAGTGCGGAGCCTCCTTGCCCCCTCCCAGGCCGGAAGCCGCGCGAGACCTACCTGGTCTCGCAGGGGGTGGAGACCAGAGCCCATTTAAGGGCTCACCACGTGGCTCCAGGCCTCTTCCCGCGGCGACCGACGTTGGGAAGGAGCACGGAGCCCTGCTGCGCGCGGCCGCCATTTGGCTTAGTGGCGGCGCGGCAGCAAGCTCCGAGGAGTCGCGACGGACGGAGGCCTGCGGCGGGCGGCGGCTCGAGGCTGCGCGCTCCAGTGCGCGTGACGACCCGGGGACCAGAGGAGCCGTGGCCTGCGGGCTCGGCAGCGCGCCGGCAGCTGCAGGGCCGCGGGCGGAGGCCGTGAGACTCGGCGGGGGAGGCGCGGCGGCGCCTCCCTGAAGGTTGGCGGCCCGACGGGCCGCGGCAGGGACGCCAGCGGAGATTTCTCCCTGCGGCCTGCGGCGGTCCGCCGGACCTAAAGGGCCCACTTCGGAACGGGGGGAGCGCGGGAGGAGGGCCGGGGAGGGTGCCCCATCCCCTCCAGCGGCGGTTCTTTGATTCCCCTCGCCACAGCCGCGGCCTTTACGCGGCCTGCAGGCCTGGAAGCCCGGCGTCGCGGCAGGAGGCTTAGGCCCCGGGATCCCTGGTACCGGGGAAGGGCAGTAACGGGAGGGGCGGCCTGCAGCGACCTGCGGGGTGGGGGGTCCCGAATCCCACGCGCGCTTGGTTGAGGGACGGCCGAGGGGTCGGCCCTAGGGCGGCACGAGGTGCGAGGGGGTGGCCCGGGGGCGCGGGGACTCACCATACGCAGGGTAGCGCAGGGTGGGCGCAGGCTATCGTCCGGCCTACCTGGCCCAGAGAGACCGGGGCATGGCACCCAGGAGACCGAAGGGCGGGCCCAAGGGTAAGCACCCGGCCAAGCGGCCTGCCCCAGAGTTGTCCGAGGCTGAGTCCTCATCCGATGGGGAGGACTGGCAGCAATGGGCCCACCTCGAGGCCCGCATGGAGGCCCTGGAGGGAGGGCCCAGCAGGGATCTGCAGGCAGGAGAGGGGACATCATCTGGGCGGAGTATGGATAGGCCTTCCAAAGCCAGGAGGCGGGCGCGCAGGAGGCTACTGGTGCGTAAACTAACACAGTGTTTGGCCAATATCACACAGATGCCCACACCAGCGGCCCGGCCAGACGCGGCACAGACGGGCCAGGCGAACCAGGCACCACCAGCCCCACGCCCGGTGCCGGCAGGGCTGGCTCTGGCGGGCGGCCAGGACGGGACGACGGCGGCGGCAACAGCGAGAGCAGACCAGGCTGAGACAGAGGCCGCGGGGCCCCCGGCTCCTTCCCCCATGATTGAGATGGGGGCATCATCTCAGGGCAACAGTGAGTTGGCATGCGCCCCGGATACACCTGCACAGGAGGCGTGGCCGTGGGGGCCAGTGGGGGGGCCCCAACAGTCGCAGGGGGGGGCGGCCGGCCCAGTGGGCGGCGAGCAGCAAGTGGCAAGCACAGGATGGCCTGGGGGTTCGGGTTTTGGAGGGCCGCATTCCAGCGCGTCACCAGGAGGCCCGGGGGCGTATGCCCAGCAGGTAAGTACTGGCCAGAACCCGATGGGGTGCCACTGGGCGCCCCAGCAGCGCCCCCATGCACGGTATGGCAAGGGTCCCAATGGCAGCAGGGGGCGGTAAGTACAGGGGGCGCCGGGTCATGGAACCCCCTACAACAACCCGGTGGGTTCCCGGGGGCGGGCAACCCTCAGGGGGGCCCGCAAGGGTGGGCGGCGGCCCCTGTTTACGCAGGGGTCCCTTACACCGCACTTCCCCACGCCGATTATGCGTCCCCCTTAGGGGATCACCTGGCTCAGGGTACGAAGGAGCGGATATGGCGAGGGGATTATATAGACCTGTTTAGCCTTCTTAACAGGGAACTGGAACCTAAGGAGCTGGAGAAGGAGGACGCAAAAGACAGGGAGCGTCGATTGAGGCGCAAGCCGGAACGCAACTGGGCTAACTGGTTGCCGGCTTATAGTATCTACATGTCCATGGTCCTGCATGCCCACCCGTGGAGGGCGCAGTCGCTCATTAAATACCAGGACTTGATTTACAGGGCCTTTGTGGATTTCCCGGGGTACGCCTGGCTGACGTACGACGAGCGTTTTCGTATGCGAGCAGCCACACAGCCCCACCTGCGGTGGGATGAGCCATACCCCCCGCTATGGCTGCAGTACATGACACCCGTGCGCCCGGCGCTGGGAGACCGCTTTGACAGCGGGCATATCATTAGGCGCCAGGCCCCGGCAGCAGGCACCCGCCAGGGGGCGGGCCAGCAGGTTCAACCCCGGCTGGTCTGCTGGGACTTCAACGGCCAGGGCGCCTGTAACCGGGCCCAGTGCCGCTTCAGACACGAATGCTCGGTCTGCGGCGCCCAACACGCAGCTGTCAACTGCGCTAGGGCCAAGGGGAGCTTCGGTAGGCCGGGAAACGGGGGGCAGCAAAGGAAACCACCCCAAGGGGGAGGACCTAATCCGCCAAAAGGGCCCCAGCCCAATCAACCGTAGGGTTCTGGAACGGTGGTTGTCCCTATACCCAGATAGGGAGGGGGGTCAGTTTCTGGCAGAGGGGTTTGCCATGGGGTTCCATATTCAGTTTGAAGGGGTTTGGTGTGCTTTTGCGGCACCCAATTTAAAGTCATTGAGGGGTATGGAGCGGGTAGCGGAGCAAAAGATCCAGAAGGAGGTGAGTCAGGGGAGGGTCCTGGGGCCGTTTGACAACCCCCCGTTGCCCAACTTCAGGGTGTCGCCCCTGGGGTTGGTCCCCAAGAAAGCGCCAGGTGAATACCGGCTAATTCATCATTTGTCGTTCCCGGAGGGGGCTTCAGTTAATGACGGAATCCCCCATGAGCTATGCTCGGTTAGGTACACTTCCTTTGACGCAGCAGTGGCCATGGTCCGGGCTTGTGGGGTGGGGGCCGAAATGGCCAAATGCGACATCCAGTCCGCGTTTAGGTTCTTACCAGTTCACCCCGATGACTTCGACTTGTTGGGTTTCCAGTTTCAGGGGAAATTCTACCTGGACAGGGCATTGCCGTTTGGATGTTCGATATCATGTGCAGTTTTTGAACGGTTCAGTTCCTTTGTTGAGTGGCAGTTGCGCCAGGTTACGGGGATGGGCAGTATTGCCCATTACCTGGACGATTACATTTTCTGCGGGAGGAGGGGTTCGGGGGTATGCCAGTTCTTACTTAGCTCTTTTCAGGCCTTGGCCGAAGAATTAGGGCTCCCCCTGGCAGGGGATAAAACCGAGGGCCCAGCAACCTGTCTCACTTTTCTTGGGGTGGAACTGGACACTTGGAACCAATCCTGTCGGCTGCCGGGTGATAAACTGGAGGAACTCAAGGCCAGGGTGGCAACCCTCCTGCGGCGCAAACGCGCTACGCTGAGGGAGTTACAGGAGCTGGTGGGACACCTGAATTTTGCCTGCCGCGTGGTGGCACCTGGCCGGCCGTTTATACGACGCTTTTGCGGCGCGATGCGGGGCTTGAAGAAGCCAGCCCACAGAACTAAAGTGACGGCGGGCATGAGGGAGGACCTCAGGATGTGGCTGGAATTCCTGCAGGGGTTCAATGGGGTGTCCTTTTGGAGGGAGGAGCTGAGGTTAGGGGCAGACTTCCAGGTGCAGACCGACGCTGCGGGATCCCAGGGCTATGGCATCTACTGGAAAGGTAGGTGGTGCCATGGCACCTGGCCACCTGAGTGGGCAGTGGCCGGGGTCACACGGGACCTAACGTTTCTAGAGCTGTTCCCGATAGTGGGGGCCCTGTGGCTCTGGTCGGGGGACTGGGCCAACTCCATCGTCCGATTCTGGTGCGACAACATGGCTGTTGTATACACCATTAATGACCTAACGTCCAAATCAGAGAGGGTCATGGAGTTGGTACGGGCCCTGACATTGCGAGCGCTCCAGTACAACATCGTGGTGCGCGCTCGCCACGTCCCGGGGCTGGATAACTCCATCGCGGACGCTCTTTCCCGCCAGCAGCTCGAGCGCTTCAGAGCGCTGGCACCGGAGGCAGCCGAGCTTCCCGAGAGGCTGCCAGAAGAAGTATGGCAGATTGGAGGGAGGAGGCGGATGGTGCCCTGGAGCTGGCACTGGCACCGAGAACACGGCGAGGATACGACGCCGCGACCAAGGACTTTGGTAACTTCCGGGACCTGATGGAGCTGCCAGCCACCTGGCCTGCCCCGGTAGACCACATTCGGCAGTACCTGGTGTACTTACGCAGGAGGGGCCTGACGCCAGGAACGATGCAGGGGCGGTTGGCCGCGTTGGCTTTCCACGCTAAGGCCCTTGGGTGTGAAGACACGACCCAGGATTTCCGGGTTAGGAAGATGTTAGAAGGTTGGGCCAAAGCGGGGGGCCGGGAGGCGGATGCCCGGTTCCCCCTGACGCCAAACATCTTGGCACGGATGGGCAAGCTATGGGCGAGGCTATGCAGAGATAACTATGAGGCAGCTTTGTTGAGGGCGGCGGCCCTCGTGGCCTTCTTTGGGGCCTTCCGGATCAGCGAGCTGGTCGCGGCGGGCAGGCAAGATGTATCCGGGCGGGCGCTGCAGTGGGCTGACTTTCACCAGTTGCAAGGTAAGATGGTGTTCCTGGTGCGCCGATCAAAGACCGATCAATGGGCAAGGGGACAGAAGGTCGACATTGGGCCCTGTTCAAGGGAAGAAGTCTGCCCTGTGCGGGCCATGGGTGAATACGTGGCCTTGCGAGGGGAAGGGGAGGGCCCACTGTTCCGACACACGGACGGGGACCCCTTAACGAAATTCCAGTTCTGGAGGCTAACGCAACGGGCGCTGGAAGAACTGGGACTGGAAGGGATGAAGTTTGGGACTCATTCGTTTCGAATCGGTGCAGCGTCCACCGCAGCGGCCTTGGGATACGGGCCGCGGGAAATTAAGTCCCTGGGACGGTGGGCGTCGGCACGTTTTAAGACCTATGTGCGCCCCCTCCCGCAATGTTAATTGTTCGGTTTTGTCTCCCTACAGGACCCGGGCCGGGACGATTCAGGTGCCGCGTTCTCATACTTGGACATAGTTACGTTTATTGGGCGGCAAAGTATGCAGCCAGAACGGCCTGGGGAGTTAATTTGGGAATGGGGGGAAGGGCTGTGATTGAATGGAGGGGGCTCCGGGGCATGCGTTGGTGCCAGTTTGAGCGGACGGCGCGGAGGGAGGCCAGCGGCCGCCCCCCTGATGTTATGGTGGTTCATTTGGGGGGTAATGACGTGGGTTCCCAAACAGGGAAGTCGTTGGCCCAAGATATTGTCAGGGATCTGACAGCCTGGAAAAAGGCCTTCCCCCGGGTGGAGTTGGTATGGTCCAACATAGTGCCAAGGTGCCAGTGGAGAGCACAGTGCGCCCCGCAGGTGATGAACACGGTGCGCAGGGGCATCAATAGGGATGTGTGCAGGGCTGTAGTCCAACATTTGGGATCTGTCGTGGGTCACCCTAGAATTGTGGCCGCCATCCCCGAATTATACCGGCAGGACGGGATTCACTTGTCCGATCAGGGAATGGAGTTGTTCTTGGCGGACCTGAAACGGGGCCTGCTGGAGGTTTTGGCTCGTTGGTGGGGTAGGTAGGGGCCATGGCAAGGCCAGGCCCCTACCGTGGCGGTAGTGCGGGTAGGGAGAGGCAGTAGGGAGTCAGGTCTCAAGTTCCCGAAGGGACCGTCCGCTCTCACGGCGTTGCAGATCGGAGATCACAAAGCCGGGGGGGATGGATGTACCTGGAGGGCCCACCGGACTGGCAGGCACAAAGGACGCGCCTGGGCAGTCCGGTTGGGGAAAGGGGACCAGCTGACCGAGGCCGCCCTGCTCACGGGCAGGACGGAATCGGGGCTAGCGACTCGCCCAGATAGGCTGCCAGGTAAGGGGGTCCGGGGAGACCCAGAGTGACGATTCCACCCGCACTGCAGCAGGCCCCGGTTTAAAGTTGTGTTGTGTTGTATAACCTGTTAATAAAGTGGCCCGGAGTTTTACCCCAACATCCTGTCTCGCGTGGTTATTCCGCCGTGGGGGGGCAAAGCCTGGCTCCGCGGCGCGACTGCGCAGTGCGGAGCCTCCTTGCCCCCTCCCAGGCCGGAAGCCGCGCGAGACCTACCTGGTCTCGCAGAGGGTGGAGACCAGAGCCCATTTAAGGGCTCACCACGTGGCTCCAGGCCTCTTCCCGCGGCGACCGACGTTGCCCGCCCACCCGCCACATTTATGCAGTAGTATGAGCTGGTCTGGTCGCCTCGGGGCCGGATAGGAATTTTTGACCCGGGTGCGCAATTGGCCATCAGCACCCGGGGATTTTTCGCCTATCCCATACTGCTGCGGCGTGGTGGGTATCCCTGGTAGGGTATTGGATTTGGCCACTTGGGGGGCGGTAGTGCGGGTATGGAGAGGCAGTAGGGAGTCAGGTCTCAAGTTCCCGAAGGGACCGTCCGCTCTCACGGCGTTGCAGATCGGAGATCACAAAGCCGGGGGGGATGGATGTACCTGGAGGGCCCACCGGACTGGCAGGCACAAAGGACGCGCCTGGGCAGTCCGGCTGGGGAAAGGGGACCAGCTGACCGAGGCCGCCCTGCTCACGGGCAGGACGGAATCGGGGCTAGCGACTCGCCCAGATAGGCTGCCAGGTAAGGGGGTCCGGGGAGACCCAGAGTGACAATTCCACCCGCACTGCAGCAGGCCCCGGTTTAAAGTTGTGTTGTGTTGTATAACCTGTTAATAAAGTGGCCCGGAGTTTTACCCCAACATCCTGTCTCGCGTGGTTATTCCGCCGTGGGGGGGCAAGGAATGAAGTTAACTACTTGTTTTAAGTTAGTAGCCATGTTGGCTCTATAAAGGTCCATTTTTCAATAGAGGAATGTTTTAACTGAGAGAACATAGGGAATAAGGTTGGTACGGGTAAAAAAAAATAAGTTTTAAGGCACAATCCAAATCACTGAATGCTTTCTGCATTCGATGGAAGCCCCTTGATCCCTCATTCTTGTTTCTGGATAATTCTTCTCCCTCCCAACAGTACAAAACAGCAGCAGCATTTCAATGCAACCTCTGTCTTGTTAATTTTATTCTATTGGAATGGTCCTCTTTTATTGCTTTAAGCAGATCCTTCTTTCTGGTTTCATTTATAAAGTGAGTTTTCAGTCTTGCATCCATAAATACCATTGATAGGAACAGTAGGAATGTTCTCTCTTTGATAAAAGAACATCAAAGTAGTGTGTGTGGGGAGTGTTCAGAAGTGTTGGTTTATGTCATGTCAATGCTATGGGAGAGCCAACTTCTTGGCATGTCAGGTTTGTATACATAATGAGACTTAATAGACTGAAAGCATCATCTCTGTACTTCTCCAATAGCTCTAATCATTGGTTGCTTCATTCACATAGTGACAGGAAGCAGTGGAGCTTTAGTAAGGCAGTAGGTTTTGAAAACCCTCTGCCTGTGCTTCTTTTATCATGTTATTACAATAGTATTGGGTGAAGCATGGGCCACAAGGGGGAAATGCTGATGAAAGATTTATTCTGTCTCATTACTTTTTTTTCACACTGTTTTATTGAGTCATCATCCTTTGAGCTGCTCACTATTTATGATATGCGCAAAATACATAATTAATTGTCCAATTCTACACCACCAGCACTGTGGCCTCTGACAGCCTTCCATTTATCTAAATTGCATTTTTCCTCTCTTTCTCTGGATTTATGCTGTTGCTTAAGAAATTAATTTGCTCAGTCCCCCCTAGAGGTTGAGAAAGGCAAACCATTCGTACATGCATCAAAGCCATTGTTATTGGACTTGAAAATGTCCCTTTAAACAAAGAATTCATTTACATATATTAGCAGTTAGCAAGTTCTAAAGAACAGAGCTTATAGAACACATCGAGACATATTTTTGAAATTAAAGCTTACTCATTTCTTTAGCAAGGTTAATTTCATGCAGTTGAAACCTTTCCCTAATCACCTATTCTAAACTTCAAAAGGGTAATCAGAACTTGGAAATGTTAATGATAATAGGCAACAGTAAGACTAACAAATTAACTGTCACTTGAAGATTCATGTCAGAGCTAGCTGTTACTCATGTGTAACAATAAGAATGTAAATCTTCTCTGGTTTTGTCTGTGAAGATTATCAGTCATCCAGGTGAGTTTATCTGGAAACTGAGTCATGGCAGCTGGACTCCCCCCCTCCAGAGATAGAAATGTTTTGCTGCTCATCCAAATGGCTTCATCGGTCTGAATAAAGCTGTGTGTCCTCCATTTTATAGTCCACGTTGAACTCTTGTCACCCTGGTCTGAAATAGGCTCATAAGATGAAAAATGGCCTGAATAGGCTTGTTAGGTTGACAACGGTGTAAATAGCCTTAAGGTGAACAAAAGGCCAAGATGAAAAAACCCAAAATATGGGTTTTTTACCCAAAGGCCTTTGTGGGAGGATTTTTTTTTTGTTGGGTATTTTTGAAGGGGGGAGCTATAAAATGCGATTCTTCCTAACCCCCCCCCTTTTAAATTTTCAATGCTCACATAAATTTCTTTCCCTACCCCTTTCTAAACATTTATTTCTCTTCTAATATTTGGTACATTCCTCAACTTTAAAAGCTTCCCCCTTTTCAATCCAATAATTACTAAAAAAAAACCCCTCTATTTCCATCCTTATTTTATCTTTCTTTTTTTTAATCTTTTAATTTCTCCAATTTCCCTCACCCCCTCATCATTCCAAATTTTAACTTTATTTTTCCCTTTTTGTTTTTATTTTTTCCTTTTTTTTTTTACAAGTCTCTATTTAAATTTCAATTAAAAAAAAAATTTTTATTTTCTTAGCCTTCCTTTCTCTTTCCCTTTTTTTGCAAAACCAAAAATTTTTCTTTTTTTTTTTTTTTCTTTTTATATTTTTTTTTACCTCCACACCTCTTTTCCCCTCGGCCCGTTTTAAAAATTCCCTAAAAACCCTTCCTTCCCTATCCTCCCCCACTAAAAACGGGTCCAAAACCCCCAACATTCTCCCCTCCTCACCTCCTCAAAATTATCAATAAAAATATATATTCATCCAATTTCAACATTTACTTTAAAACTTTTAATCTAACCCCAACATAAACCAACTAACTCTCACCACCATTCTCAACAAAAAATTCTTTTATAAATTGAAATACATCTCTTATTAATTTTTAAAAGGGCGGGGTTACTATTTTAAAATTTCTTCTGGGGGGGTTCCCCCCATTTCCTCTCTACCCACTAAACTTTCTTCATTAATCAATTATTATTTTAAACCCTAATTTTACTTTTACATCCAAATTTTCTCCTTCCAATCCATCATTTATCTCCAAATATTTCATTTCCAAATCCCACAGGCTCCAAAATCCCACCCAAATCATTCCCCATTAAAAAAAAAATAAATAAAATAAAAGCATAACAAAAAAAGACATTTTTTCAAAAAAAACCACGCACTTAAAAAATCTCATTTTAAAATTTTTTTTTTTTCTTTTTTTTTTTTTACCATTTCAAAAAAAAAATTTTCTTCCCCCCCATTTTATCCCCCCCCCCATCTCACCTTCCCTCCCAAAACCACCCCCCCTCCAAAACCACCCCAATTCCCCTTATCAACACATTTTTCCCTTTTTTTGGCCAAATTTTTTTTAAAAAATTTTTTCCCTTTCCTCCATCCTTCTTCCTTATTCCCCCCCAAATGGGTTTTTTCTCTCCTCACCTCCATCCCCCCAACCCACCAAGGGGGGGACCACCTCCAAAAAACCCTCTTACCCCTTAAACCCCCATTTTTCCTCTTTTCCCAAACCTTTTTTTTACTTTTAAAACTTTTTTCTTTTCCCCCGTCATCCCCCCCCCAACCCCAAATCAAAACACCCGCAAATCAACCAAATTGTTTTTCTTTCTTTAAATTAATTTAATTTCCCCTTACCTTTCCTTTAAAGTAACAAAATAACAATTAAAAACCCCAATCCCAAAATCCCTTTCAATCACACCATTTTTCTTTTCATTTCCTATACATTTCTTTAAATCATTTCCCTTTTTCCCTAATTTTTTTTCCTTTACAAATTTTTTAAAAAAACTCTTTTATTATTTGTCACATTTTAAAAATTTTAATTTTAAAATAAATTTCACCAACACTTCCCCATTAAACAAAACCAAAATCTATTTCCAATAAATTCCCCTACATTCAGAAATTCCCAAACAATTTAAAAAAAATTTTCATTTTCTTCCCCTCTATTTCTTAAAAATTTTTTCTTAAAATTTCATTCCCCTAATTTTTGTATTATATAAAATTTTCTTTTTTTCTTAAATTGAAACTTTCCCCATCCAAACAATTCATCAAATCAAACTTTTTTGAACACAAAACATTTCAATCTCTTTCAAATAAAATTTCAAAAAATAAAATAAAATAAAAAAAAGAAAAAAAAAAAAAAAAAAAAAAACACAAACCACTCCCCTTAAAACTAAACTTTTTTTAAAACTCACATTAAAATATAAATTATCTTCAATCTATATTTTTTCCCCTTTATTTTATTTTTTTTTTTCTTTATTTTTCCTAAATTCTTTAAAAAACAACCCCAAAGTTCCTCCTAAACTTCAAAAAAACCCATTGAAAACTAAAAATCTAACACTCTTTTTTTAAAATTTAATTATCACACATTTCCCCCCATAATTTTTAATTTTTACCAATTTTAATTTCATCAAATTTTCATAAAAAACCCCAACCCTTTCCCAACCTTATATAAAAAAACAATTACATTTCTTAAAAAAAATCAGTTCCATTCTCCTTTTCCCCAAGGGGTAAAAACTTGGGGACAAACCCTTTTGGCACATTTTTCCCCCTTCCCCCCTAATAACCCCCGTTTTCTTTAACCAAAATTTCAAACCCATTAATTTCCAAAAATTCACATCCCCCCCACCCAACACAAAACAAACACACCAACACACACAAACACACACACAAAACCAACACACACACACACACACACAACATTCAAATATCAAATTTTTATTACTTCAAAATTTACTTATTCCTTTCTTTAAATTTTATAAATAATTTCCAGTTTATCATCATACAAAACAACAAAAAAAAAACCCCCCTTTTTGGTTTTCACCAAACCATTGGATCTACAATATTTTTAACATAAATTTTCCCAAATCTTTTTTCTTAAAAAATCCAAAAAATACTTACTCCCCAAACTCCAAATTCTCACCCATATCCATCTTTATGACATTACAAAAAACCCAAACATAATAAAATTTTAAAAATCCAACTTGCTTTAATTAATTGGAGAAATCAAAAAAAATATTTTTTCACTATTTTTCACAATTACTCACACATACCTAGATTTTTTTCATTAAATTTTAAAAGTCACCTCTAATTTTAAAACATAAAAAAAAGGGGTATTAAAATCATAAAAAAAACTTTTTTTTTTTAAAACTATTTTATTCCCCTTTTATATAATTTTTTTTCAAACTTTTAAACTTTTTTAATTTATTTTAACTTTTTCCTTTTTAAAATAACAAAAATATTTAAACATTTAAAAATAAATTTAAATTCTAAAATAATTTCTTTTTCCTTTTACCCAATCATTATATTAACTATTTTAAAACATAATTTTTACTTTTCCCCCATAATTTTCATATTAATTTTTTTTTATTCACTTTTTTTCCCTTTTTTCAAAATTTTCTTTCATTTTTATTTTTTCTAAATCATCATATCTAAAAAAAAATTTACTTCCCATTTTTTTTTCATTTTATAATTTCAAAAAAATTTTTAACCAATATCTCTTTAAGAAAAAAACCCTTTTTCCCTAAAAATTAAACCAAAAACCCAAAATTTTTCAATTTCATTTTTTCCTTATAAAAATTTAAAATTCTTTTTTCTCAGGGTTTTTCAAATCAGGTAATAAATTACCCTTTTCATAAAAAAATTACATTTTTAATTACATTGGTTTATTTCTCTTTTCATTTCAAAAAACATTTTAAATTTTTTATTTCGTCCTATGACTTGATTAATCTTAAAGGATTTATAATAACAACACTTCCTGGCATTAACTCTCCGCCTGGTTGAGCCGTCTCCTGTGGGAAAAACATTTTAAATTTTTTTTAAATCCTCTCTTAAAACTTTCTTTACTATTTAAAACTCAAATAACATTATCCATATATAAAATTTCTTAATCATCATATTTTTTCTTTCCCTTCCAAATCTCCAAAAATTAATTTTTGGTCAACAAACCTTTTTTCTATCCCTTTAACACCCCCTTAACCAAAAATTAGTTTATTTTAACCAACATCTTTTTTATCCTTTTTTTTAAAAAAAAAAACATTCCTCACATTCATTCCTCACAACTTTATTTTTTTAAATTTTAAAACTTTTTTTTCCCCATCCATAAATTTTTCCCTCACCTAATTTCGCAAAAACTTTTTCCATTCCTTACTTAAAAATTTTAAGTTTCTTTATTTAGTAACATTCAAAATTTTAACACATTCCTTTTAAATTTTCATTAAATAAAATTAATCCTTCCAAACATAAAATTTTTCAAAATTCATCACCCCCCCCTTCCCACCTTACCCATATCTTCCCACTCAATTTCAAAACATTCTTTGGGTTTTCCCCCTTAAACATCTTTACATCACATCCCCCTTCCCTGACCAAAACAATTCATCCTTAAATCCCCCTTGGAAAAAATCCCTACCATTCACAACCTCCTTTTCCTCTAACATCCCACAAACCACTCACTTCAAACATCTCTCTTTTAAATACCCTTAATAAAAACCCACATTACACCTCCCTTCAATTCAAAATTTTCTTTCCTCATTCCCATTTCGATAATCTTTATCCACCCCTTCCTTCTTTTTTTTTTTTCAAATCAAAAACAAAAAATTATACAAACCTTCAAAATCAGTACATTTTTAAAAACCACTATCTAAATTTTAACACCTTTAAAACCAAACATTTCCCCCTTAATCAAATTTCTCTAAATAAAACCCTTTAAAAATTCATTTTTTTTTTTTATCATTTTCCCAAATTTTTGGACCTTTTCAACACACCCTCCATCTTAAATTAACATCCCACCCAATTTCACCCCTTCTTTGTACTGCCACATGGCAAACTATATTCTCCTTTCCTGTTTTTTTCAAATCCCGTGCAGGGTGTCTAGGCTAAACTTACTTATCAAATGCAATGCAATACAATGAAAGTTGATTGGCATTAAACTAAATATTTTTTTTTAAAAAATTTTGGGGGGTAGTTTCTTTTCGCCCTTTTTTAGTTCAAACTTAAAACTATTTATAATCATCCCACCTGTTTTTTTGGAGAATGAAATCACTGTTTACCCGGGAAAGCACAATTCAAATTGCCCGGGTTTTTTTTTTTCTTTGTTTTTTTTTTAAAGAGAAGTGCCCTTTGACGAGGAAAAAAACTGTGCATATACGGGTATAAAGGGGCAGTTGATTTGCTTTGGGCTTTTGTGTCTAAAATCGTTTTTTAAATGCCAAAATTTATCCACCCTACTTCTGCGCAAATCTGTGCTGTTTCCAGTATGGGGTACAGTCCCAATGAAAAGGGGAAGTCTAAGTAGTAATTGGGTACAAAAAAATTTTATGCATCTTCATGACAATCAAAATTTTTAAAGGTTTCCCTTATAAAAGGTTTGGATCCATAACCCAGCCTTTTTCTGAAGCCATTTCTTTTTGAAGAAAAATAAAGTTAACTATAGGTTCAAAGTGAAATGTAGGAACAATCTTAGGGATAATGCCTTCACTTTGGGATCAAATATTGTCAAACTATGGGTGCAATAGGATCCAAAATCGTGACCAATTTTCCAAAGGAATTCCAGGACAGGTTTATGTATTATAAATTTTTTGCCCAATACCCCCCATCCTGCAGTCTTTTTCTTTATTTGTTTCTTTTTTTTTTTCTTTCTTTTTTTCTTTCTTTTTTTCTTTTCTTTTTCTTTCTCGCCCCTCCCCAAAGTCAAAGGCAGTTCTTTTCCTTTTCAGCCCATAAAATTTCTCATCTGCTCTAGGTCCCCTCTGAACTGTTTTTGGGGACCAAACCCCAAAAGAGAAATAAAAAAAAAGGTGGTGGAGGAAATGGTTTCAGAAAGCATACTGAAAAAAATGCTACCCTTTTAAAAAGTGCCAAAATATTTTCCCAGTGAGGACTTTCCCCCTTCCTCCTCTTTAAGGGCCCAAAAAGTAATTTGTAAATTGCTTAAAGATAAATTTTTATTAATTGCTTGTGTTTTTTTCCAAAAATCTTTTTAAAATTTGCACATGAATTTCCCATCCAGAGCTCTTTAAAGAAAAACTGTTTTGAGATAATAAAAAAAAACTAATACGAACATTTGGGTTAACGAGAAGAGAGAGAGAGGGGGAAGAGGGGGGAGAGAGGAGAGAGGAGAGAGGAGAAGAGAGAGAGTTTGTCCCCTATTTAAGATGGGGGGTGTAAAAAGGAAAGTAAAGAATTGTTGAAGCGTGTTTGTTCTAAGCCATTCAACCATTACCTGTGTATGACAGATCCTTTTGCATATTTTACCAAATTACAACTGTAATACTAAAATAAAATAACCTTTTTTTTTTAACTTTTCCAATAGTCTCAAATTTTATGTTTTTTTGAATGATTTTTTCCCACGACCCTTTGGGTTTTTTAAAATTTTTTCCTTTTGGCCCCTCATAGCACAGTGGAAAAACTTTTTACGCAGCCTACTACTTTCTAAAAGAAAACTAAGAGGGAAAAAACATGACTATACAGCCAAAATAAAAAAAGCAGACAATCTAGGGCAAAAAAAGCATTTTTGCAATAAAAAAAAACCAGTAGAGTGCTAGCCAACTTCTTTTCTGAATTTTGGTGTTTTGTGTATTTTGGTATTTTGGTTTTTAATATCTGCTGCTAGGGGGCTCTCCAATTTGTTTGTTTAAATTTTAAAAATTCCTTTCCCCCAAAAGACCCCCTATGTTCGGGTAGATCTTTCTGGATGGGTTTTTAAGGAAGGGCCCCTGATTTCAAAGGTCCTTCTCTAACTAGCCTCAATTTCTTTACTATGGAAGGGGAAAAAGACAGCCTCATGGATTAAAGGATAGATAAAAATAGGATGACTGACTCGGAAAAAAGACGTCTGGTGAAGTGGCCTTTTTAAATTGTTTTTCAATATCTCAAAGGGGGTTCGAACCTATGAGGTGATGAAGGACAAGAACAAAAGTTATGTGGCTAATCTTTTTAAAGGGACATGCACTACACTAAGTTTATGAGTTTCCTGCTTGGGAAAAATGAGCTTCCAAATTTTCTTCCAAGGGGTGTGTGATGCTCCTATTAAGATGGAATATTTCAAAAAGGGGTTTTTCGTGACTTCTTGACCATGTTAAAATCTTCTCTGCCTTAAAAGTTTTTGAAAAAAAAAAGGGAAATTTTTTACAAAAAATTTCCCCCCTAATTTTAGCCCTCCAAGCCATGATTTAAAACTCTCAAGTGCATCAGGTTTCTTATTTTACATAACGAGAGATTTTTTTTTTTTTGAAAAGCAATGCTGGCCCCTTAGCAGGTAACCCAAAGGAGTAATTTAAAAAGGTCCTTGGGTACACATTAAAAATCAACATTCTTATTTTTCCTCAGTATAGCCATTGTTCTGCCCACCTCCGAGCTTCAGTACTTTTCCCCACTGTCAGCAGTGTTTTTCCTTTTTAGTATAAAAAAAGGAAAAATGGAAAAGTGCTTGTTTTTTTTTTTTAATCAAGGAAAACCAAACAAACCAGGAGTTTTTTGTATTTCTAAGGTGACCTCAGGGGGGAAAAACAGAGCCCCCAAGGCACTAAAAACAAGGGGTTATAGAAGCACCTTCATGAGTCCCCTTTTGTTAATCATTCCAGTTTCAAGCAGAAATGCACAAAGAGAAGGGGAAAAATCGGCAGAAAAAGGAAGGAATGCAAATTTTCATTGAAAAAAACCATCTTTGATTTTCTGCTGAAGAGTGAGCCACTGATTTAATCAAGAAGGTATTGTGGCCATGCACCACCAATTTCGACTCTGGAAATAGAAGGAAAGGGGAAAAAAAACAAACATGTTTTAAAGTTTAAAGTTGGGTTGTCCTCACGGGATATAAAATTGAATATGGTTCACGGGCCGGGGTTTGTGTTTTTTTAACACACCCCTGGTTTCTAGTTAGAATGACCCCCCTTCCCCCCCCCTTTAAAAGACATTGACACCTTTCGGCCAAACAGGGAGGCATTCATTCTTTTTGGGTTCAGTTTAAAGAAGATACTCCTCCAGCAGCTGCAGATTCCAAAAAAGAGATGGAGAGAGAAAGGCAAAGGGGAACAGGGGGGGGTGGGATAGGGAAATTTTCATTCCCACAATCAGGAAAAAGGGTTTTTTACGCTGATCAGACTACAAAAGGCCATTTTTCAGTTCAGACGGAGTCCCCCCAAAAACCTTCCTTCCCAACACTTTAATGGACAGTCCTCTCCCCCTTCCCCCAGTTGTTTTTTAAACTGACGGACTTTCAGTGATAGAATTAAAAAATGGATAAAAAATTTTTAAAAAAGGGGGGAAAGGGGAAAGGGGAAAAATAAAAAAAAACCCCGGGGGCCCCTTTTTAGTGTAAAGGGGGGTTGTTTTGTCCTTTCCCTTTTAGTAATTTCCCCGGGTCTTGTTTTTGCACCCCCTCATTTTTGGGAACAGTACTTCACTGAAATCAAAAATAAAAAAATCCCCCAAGGACCAGAGGAGATTGGTTGGAAAACAATCAAAATTTCCAGGGATTGGCCCAATCGGGGAAAACTTTTTCAGGACAACAAAGAAGATGGGGGCTGTGTACCCCTGGATGAAAGGGGTTTTCTTTTTTCCCATTTTAAGTTTGTGGACTCAAACGGAAATTTTATAAGCAATACCTTTTTTACACAAATCCATTCTAAACCCTTGTAAACCAAGCTTTTAACAAAGTCTTGGTTCCCCCAGCCTGATGCGCCTCAAAAAGGCCTGCAAGACCTTCCCCAAGCCTTGGAGGCCCAAAAAGGGCTCATGCAAACTGGAAGTGACTTGTGGAAACCGGAAGTCTTTTTGGGCCCCCGGAAAATCATTTTAGGCCTCCGACACCCTAGAAAAGCCCTTGGGGTCAAAAATGTTTTTGGTGACCTGGAAGCATTCTGGTTTACAGAAGTAACTTCCGGTTTGCAGGGCCCCCTTTTGGGGCCCCCAAAGCCTGGTGGCCCCTCACGGGCCCTTTTTGGGGGCAGCCCCAGTCCGGGGGTAAGTATGGGAGGCCTGAAAAATCCTTTTCCCCCTTACCTTGGGGCCCTTTTTTTCATTACTGCGGTCCCAAAAAGGGGGGTCCGATATAAACCCCAAAAAGGGGGGGTCCAGTAGTTATAAAACAATTCTATTGATCCTTAGATTCAAAAAAAGAACATAATTTTTATTTTTTTTTATTTTATTTTATTTTTTAGCTTATATGCCCCCCACTACCCAATTTCCCCGGGAGCTTAATCAAAATAATTAAAGCATTAAAAAAATTGAAATGTAAATAAATATTAAACAAAAAAAAAAATTACTTTAAAAAAATTGTATGGGGCCCACAATCTATTTGTAATTTAAAAAAAACTTCGGGAAAAAAAGAAGGTTTTCCCCTGTACTGAAATTATTATCAATTTGGGGTGCCGGTGTATCTCACTAAGGGGATTTCTAGCCGGGGGCGCTGCCGAAAAGCCTTTTACAAGCCATCCCCCCCTCATCCTCCCCCCAATTCCCCCATTGAGAGAAAAAAAGTCAGGAGGAGGCATACTCTACACTGTCAAAATCAGCTGAAGTTGTTAAACCAAAAAAAGGTTAAGGCCCAGGTTTTTTATCTCATGCAGAAACCTCTGGAGCTGGGGGGACACGACCCGTTTGGGGATTTTCCCCTATGAATGGGATTTAATAGGGGTGGTATTGTTTTATTTATTTTTTATTTTAAAACTTTTATACCGCTTACTTCCCAAGGGGGAAAACTCAGGGCGGTTTACACAAAAGCCCAAAACAAAAACAAACAAAAGGGGAGACTTAGGCATATGGGGGGGGGGGGAAGGGAAAAAAAAAAAGGTACTTAGTCATTTAAAGGCATCCCTGAAAAGGGGGGTCTTCAATCCTTTCCTAAAGGAGCCAACGTTGGACCCCGTCTAACTCCCTGGGCAAGTTGTTCCACATGGGGGGCACCCCCACCGAAAGGCCCCCCCACGGGTATTGTCTTTTCGGGCCTCCCTCGGGGAGATGTCTGAAAAAGAGAGGGCCAGAGATAAAAGGGGGGGGGGGGTGATCGATTGTCGGTTAAGCCGCTCCCAGATAAAAAGGGGCCAAAACCATGGAGGGTTTTTTAAAAAAAAACCCCGCCCTTGAACTTATTCGGGGGGCAAGGGCAACCTTTGGGGGGGAAACCCCGGATGGGAGGTCGGTCAAAAAGACCGCACCAACCACCAGCCTGGCCGCCGCTTCGGGCCCCCCCGCAATCCGAAAAGGTTTAAAGGGGGGCCCCCCTGTAGAGACGTTGCAATAATCCCTCGAATGACCAATGCCTTAACAAGTCCTCAGGGAGCCCCCAAAAGGGAGGGCGAATCGGGCAATTAACCTTAGTTAAAAAGGGGGCCCGGGGACGGCTGACCCTGGAGCTCCAGGGTCAGCCCCCCTCAGGACGACCCCCAGATTCCTATTTTTTGCGCAGCTGGGGGGGGACCCCAGAGGGAAGAGGGCCACGAAACCCCTTGGGCCGCCCCAAAGAACATAACCTGGCTTTCCGGGTTGAGCCGGGTCTGTGGGTCCGGTCCAGCCAAAAAGCAGCCAGCAGCGGTCAAGGGTCTGGACACCCCCCCTGCACGGGGAAAAGGAGAATAGAGCTGGGGTCATCAGGTATGTGACAGCAACCCAAAAACTCCGGATGATCTCGCCAGCGGTTCATGTAGATGTTAAGAGCATTGGGGAGAGGGACGCCCCTGGGCACCCCACAAAGATGTCCCGGGGGGCCGACAACTCCCCCCCAAACTACTCGCGGGTCGACCCTCAAGGGGAAAGGGAAAGGGCCCCCAAAGGGGGATCCCCCCATCCCCCTCCGAGACCCCCCCAGCGGAACCCCTGGTCGCGGTATAAAAACCCCTGACAAGCGAGGAGGACCGCGGGGTAGAGAACCCTGTGGCCCCCTCAAAGTCATCGTGCAGAGCGCCAGGGGTTCCGCCCATGATGGGGCCTAACCCGATTGGGGAAAGGGGTCAGGACATGGTTCTCCTCCAGGAACGACTGGGACGCAGGGCGCGATCGCTCGACTACCTTGCCCAAAAAGGGAACATTGGCTAGGGACGGTAGGGGGACATAGTACAGCCAGCCGGTTTTTTTTTTTTTAATTTTTTTTTAAAATGGGTTTCCCCCCCGTTTCCTTCAGAGAGGGGGAAGAATCCTGTCCCTAAGGAGCGAGGCGATTAGCGAAGCCCATTTTGGCATCCCCCCCTGTGGTCTTAATCACCAGGAGGGAAGGGTCGAACGGAGAACCCCCAGGCCTAAAATCCCCAGAGCCCGGGGAGGCCCCTCAGATAAAACAGACCCAACTAACAAACCGGGCGGGGGGCGGCCCAGTATGGCCATGCGGGGAGGATCAGAGAACCCCGGCGTCCATCAAACGGATGGCCTTATCTTGGTTTAAAATAGGTCGAACGACTCAAAGTGAAATCCTAGGGGAGGCGGGGGGGCCCCGGATTGGTGAGGTCTCGAAACCCGGAACAATCCGCGTGGTATTCGGGCCCCTCACCAATTCTCGGGAAAACGAAAGATCTCCTGGCTGCCCTTATCGCGTGAAATAGCGACTGGTCAGCCTTAACAGCAGCCCAATTTGAAGCCGTCCGAGTGTTCCGCCATCTGCTTTTTCCCCCTCCCCGTTCCTGCTTCATTGCCCGCAACTCCTAGTAAACCAAGGAGGAGCGGGCTCGGCACCGGATAGGTGTTGGGGTGCCCCAAGGCAGCCCGGCCACCTCCTCAAACCCCTTTTTTGGCCAGGGAGTCCCCCGGATCGTATCCAGTCCGTCTGGTGGGCCCCCCGGGGCCTCTGAAACCGAAAAGGGTCCAGGACCCCGGGGGGGGGCCCAGATAAGGGCCCCCCCCCCCGTGGGGGGGGTGGCGATTGCCGGGAAAGTCAGCAGTGGTGATCTGACCGACACGGGCGGACCCAGCGGTTTTCCCCCCCCCCCAATCAAACCCCATCGATGTGGAGGCAAAAACCGGCCAGGGTTTCCCCCCCTTGTGAGTGGGCCGATGACAAATTGGGACAGTTCATGGAGGCATGACTCCATGAACTCCAGAGCTCTCCCGACTTTTCAGCCTCGGCATGCACATTGAAACCCCCCAACCCCCAAAGGCGGGGGGATCTCACCAGCGCCGCCGAGATGAACTCGGAGAGTCGGGAGGGGAGTGCGGGGTCCAGGGACTGGTACACAAGCACAATCCCAAACCTGTCCTCTGCCCCCCCACAAGGTGAAGGTTCAACCCTGGGTTACCAACATCGCGGATCGCTGAAAAAGGACCCCTGTGCACAAGGCCCACCCCACCCCCGCCCCCGGCCCCTACCCACTGCTGCACGGAGTCCCCCGGGGCCCCGAAGCGTGAGAGGGAGCCCCCCCCCCTCGGGCACCCAGGTCTCCGTAAGAAATGCCAGTCGGCGCTCCCCACGACAAGTGTGGATGGGGGATCTTTTTATGCCCCGACCGGCATTAATCAGAAAAGGAGGGCCGGGGGGGGACAGGCAGAATGGTCCCGTCATTGGCAGTGACCCCGGGGGGTCAGAGCGGGGAAGGGGCCAAAAAAAAGCCGCCCCCGATCTTTTTTTCCCACCCCCGCCGGCCCCAAGGTATTACCGGGGCCCCGGGAAACCCCCCTAATGGGGCGGCCCACGGGGGTCCATGGGATGGTATAGGACTAGGACCAAAACCCCAATGTAGGAGTAAAAATAAAACGACAACAATAATAAACCCCAGAAATACAAATATATAATACAATGGAAAAAACCCGTTAAACAATGATACCCCCCCCCCTAGAAAAAGGCCAGATAATAAGATCACAGAATTAAAAAAAAAAAAAACCCAAACTACCAAAACAACACTCAAGGCTAGGGATAGACAGAGGAAAGGGGGGTGGACTGAATAGAAGATAGAAACAAACCAGCAAAAAAAAAAAAAAAAAAAAAAGGGGGTCCACCCCCCCCCCCCCCTCTAAAAACCCCAGGGGGTTTTAAGGGGCGGAAAGGGGGCTGCCAGCCAGTTGCTGCAGAGTTCCCACAGAGTTAGGTTCCCCAGCTGGTAGAGCCGGGAAAACCCCGGGAGGGGGAGACGGCACCGAGGCCGACATGCCCCCCGGGCCCCCCGGGGACGGGCCACCCCACGCGCAGGCAGCAAATGATGGAGAAAGACCCCCCAGGCAATGAATGGGGGGGGGGGGCGCGGGGCCCAAAACCCCACCCCCCAGAACCCCCCGGAATGGCCCCTGCCAGCGAGGAAGCCCCGCCAGTCAAGGGGGGGGGGGGGGGGAAAAAAAAGGGCCCGGCCCCCGACATGCCGCCCGAGAGGGCCAGCAGCCAGAGCCCCCAGCGCTGCGCAAAAAACCCCCGGGGCCGACACCCGCCCAGCCGGGCCCCCCCACGCCCAGCGCTGCAGACAAAAGCCCGGGGCCCCAACCCCGCCCGAGACAGCCGGCGCCCCCCGCACCCCCTGCAAACAAAAACCCCCGGGGCCGAACGCCGCCCAGCAGCCCGGGGCCCCCAGCACGCAGCGCCACAGAAGGGAAAGGGCCCGGCGGCCCCAAAACGCCCCCCTCAAAAAGCTGGTCAGAGGGGGGGGAAAGGCTCGGCGGCCGCCCAGCCGCCCAGGACCGGAAAACCCAAAAAGTGCCGCCACCCCACGGCGAGCACCAAGTGGAGCCCCCCCCAACCCCCACATGGGGGGGGGGGGGGGCGGGGGGCCGCGGGGTGGTGCGGAGACCCCCCCGGGGGAAAAGGGGGGCGGGGGCAAGATGCCCAGTGAGGCCCCAGGCGGCCCCCGGCCGCTCCCCGACCTTTTGACCGTTGGGGCGGCATCCCCGCTGAGGAATGGGGATCCCCCTCCACCCCCGCCATCGCAGCCGGCCACCCAAACCGCCAACCGGTAGTCACCAAAGGTAAAGCGGCTTCATAGGTCTTTTGGGAAAAGCGGCTGGGTCTGGGGTGATAAGGGGGGGGCCCCGAACAGCCCGGGGGGGCTGGGGGTGGGGTAAATACCACCTTTTTCCCGTCGTCCCGCTCCCCCCCGCCGGCCCCAAAGTCCAAAAAAATTTAAAAAAACCCTAATGCTACTCGCACCCCGGGCAAGATCAGCACCGCAAAACCACCCCCCAAAGGGGAAGATAAAAAAAAAAAAAATTTTAAAAA
Source organism: Phrynocephalus vlangalii (assembly GCA_037367305.1). Taxonomy (NCBI): domain Eukaryota; kingdom Metazoa; phylum Chordata; class Lepidosauria; order Squamata; family Agamidae; genus Phrynocephalus; species Phrynocephalus vlangalii. Next base: position 50,343 of record JAWVWN010000904.1, read on the forward strand.
AAAAAAAAAAAAAAGCCTGGCGCAAAATTAAAAAACAAAAAAAACCCCGGCGCGGGCAAAAACGGCCCTGCGCCCTGCTGCCATCTTTGTTATTCTTATGTTTTTTGTATCTTTGGGGGTTAAGGGGGCTTTTTTAACGGGTTTTTTTTGCCTACTTTATGAAAAGCGGAATCTGCCCTTTGAAAGAGATTCATACTTTTCCTAAACAGCCTGCCACCCCCTTTTGGCACTTTTATGACCGGGGGGAAAGGACCAAAACTTGGGGGGCCCCACCAACCAAGGGGGCCCGACTACTCACTGGCTGTGGAAATGAAAGTTATCCTTTTTAAACAGTGGGGGGGTTGTCCGGGGGGAAGCTAACCCCAATTTTTTTGGGTTCGTTTTATGATTTTTTGTTTTAAAATTTTTACAAATAAATGAAACAAACTGGGGGACCTGGCTGTGGAATCTACTCTGTTGGGAAAAAAAAATGATTTTACTTTGTGTTTTTAAGTGCCTTATAAATACTTATTTCCCCCTTACAAACTTGATAGCTGCTTATGAGTAAAAAGTTTTTGAAAAATGAAAAAGTATATTGAAAACATATTAAATAAAAATATAAATTTAAAGAAAGATAAAACCCTAACCTGCACTCTCCTTTGAAAATGTTCCTGGCCTCTCTTTCCCCTGCCTTTGAGGTTTGCCAGAGATGGAATGTTCTAGACAACCCCCCAAAAAAAACCCAGCACACACACACACACACACACACACACACACACACACACACACACAGAGAGAGAGAGAGAGAGAGAGAGAGAGAGAGAGAGAGAGAGAGAGAGACTATTGGCTCACTTGTGATCATGTGACCTGCTCCAGTACTCGTATTACAAAACATTCATAGAATCATAGAATCATAGAATCATAGACTTTGAAGAGACCTCAAGGGCCATCCAGTCCATCTTCCTGCCATGCATTATTCATTGATCAAGGCAAAATTGTTCAGAAATAGTTGCTAGTCTTGCAAAACACTCCTAAAAAGAGGTGGGCACAAAACAGTAAACTGATGATTCGATTCATTCTCTTTCATCCCCCCCCCCATGCCCAACCCAACCTGCATCCGCATATCATGGTTTTCAAAATTTTACCCCGGCAATCGGGCCCTAACCGCTGCAAAAAGGAGGGCCTGGACTTTTGCTTTTAATAGTTCTCAGAAATGCCTTCCGCTTAAGTGCACCCTACCATGCTTGAAATCATAAAACATAGTATTACACAGAAACAAAATATATCTAGATTATTGGGATTTTTTAATTAAAAGGGGATTTCCTTTTAAAAAAGATTAACAACGCCTCAAAAACATTTCACAATTTTTAATGGAAATTCTGACAAATAAAGCAGTTTGGGGCCCCCAAATGGGGGAAGAAGTTTTTATCAAAAGCCTATATTTCCCCTTTAGCATATAGAATTTACTCCCTAACCTAGTGGGAACAAGTTTTCCTCCCCAGTTCTATTACCAGGGGGGAGGTGATGGGGAAAAAAACCCAAAGTTCCAAATTAATCAGAATATTTTGAAGGTGTTTATTCTGTAGGGTAATATTGCCTCTTAACGTCTTTCTGGATCAACATGTAACCAAGCCACTCAAAAATGCATTCCCCCCAGGATAATTTTTTTTTTTTTGGAAAGAAGGAAAATTAAAGATTAGAAAATTTTTGCAAAAAAAGGAGGAAAAACTTAGTTAAGAACAAGCAAATATTTCTGTTTTTTACTTCCTTTTTAAAAAAAATTTTTTTTTTTTATTATAAAAAAAAAAAACCTTCTAAAAAACACCTCATTTCCAACTTGATTCCAAACTAAAAAAATTTAGTCTACTTGGGCAGAGTCTATTTTCGTTTTTTTTCAAGAAAACATAAGGGTCTCCACATTCTGTTGCCTTCTGTAGGGGGTTTTCCTTGAGTATTCTACAAAATGTCCCCTTTTTTTTGTTTCCCAAAATCGTCCCCCAAACTCGTTGTTCCGGGGGAAAACCCCCTTTTTTCCAGTATTTTGCCAACAGAATCCTACTAAGTTGCATATACATTAATTAATGATTCTTATTAAAATCTTTATTTCCGGCATAATATTTTTCAAAATATTTTGCTTGAAAGGTACATAAAAAATTTTTTGTAACATTCAGTACTTTTTTCCAAAAATTTTTTTTTAAAACTGTGCATGTCCCCCACATGTGTTAAATTCCCTTCTTTCTCCTTACATCCCAAAATTTATAGGCCCCTTTCCAAACATTTTCACTAATTTTTTGGGTTATATACCCCCCAAAAAATTTTTTATACTTTTTCCCCTTAAGTAGTTGCTCTAATTACTTAATATTAACTTCCCTAGTTTTTTCCCCGTTTCTATCTAAATATTATGTCCATATTCTGAGCCTTTTAACATACAACTTTAACTATTCACCCCGGTTTAGCTCCAATAGGTGTTTTTACTTTTTTTCCAACAAATTTCCTTTGGTCTCCAAAAACAATATATCAAATACAGTTTTCTGCATATAAAACCTTCTTTTTATCTTTTTTGAACCTTTTGGCTCAACGCGATTTTGCCCCCCCTTTAAAAGTAATTTTTTTTTTTTTTAATTTTTCCCCCTCTGTTTTAATTCAGTTTTCTTTTAATATATCTTGATATCTAAAAAATTTTTGTCTCAATCAAAATTTGGGTGTGTGAAGGCTTCTATCAGGGACACCCAACCCGGGGTTTCTATCTTTTTTTTTTAAATGTTCTCCCTATTCTCCTAAACCCTTCCAAAACAATGTTGCAAAGTTTTTTTTTTTTTTTGCCTTCTCATACCATGAAAAAACTGCCTCCCAGATTAAAATTTTTGGCTTCAAATTTCCCCAAATCTGGGTTTTTAAAAGAATCCATTCTCTTACCCATCCAGTACACAAGATTTATAATTCAAATCCCAATCAGGAGCCCCAAAACCTCCTCTGTTCACCTTTTTTGTAAAGCCTTTTCCCAATCCTCGATTTCTTTCCCTGCCAAATGAATTTTAAAACCCAAATTTTTCCATTTAATAAAAAAAGCTCTTTTTATTATTACTGTATCTTTGGAATAGAAACAGCAAAATTTTTTTGGAAACATTCATTTTAATGACTGCAATTTCCCCATTATTTTAAATGATCCTATATTTTTCAAAGTTGATTGCATACCCTTTTTTTTTTTTAAATAATTTTCTTGCCTTGATATCGGATTGCTTTTTTGTTTTTTAATTTAAGTAGTTATGGACGTTTTTCTTTAAAATTTGATCTTTAAAAATTTCTTTTTTCCATTCCAATTCTTAGTTAGTATTTTTGTCTTTTATTTATTTTAAGACCAGCCATCTTCCAAAATTTTCCAGTCCAATTTTTTCCTAACTCTATGTTTTATTTTGGTTTCCAAATAAAAAATACATCATCTGTGTAAGCCTTAATTTATTTCCTTTTTCTTTATTTTAAACCCCTTTTTTCCCTTTTGGTTTTTTTTTTTTTTATTTAATTTCAAAAGTAAATAAATAACAAAGGGACAGGGGGAAGCCTTGTCTAGTTCCTTTTTCAATTCAATCTTTTTCGTACTCAGTAAATTAAAATTTTTTTTTGGTCTTTGCTGGTTATATAATGTTTTGTGTGTGTGTTGGTTTTATAGTTTTGGGCCCTTCGGACCCACATCCGGGTTTTTTTGGGGAATACTGGGTTGGTTTCCATTCCTACTCCAACGTACAGCACCTGGGGTTCCCCGGTGGTTCCCAAACCAAGTACTAGCCAGGGCCCCCCTGTTTTCTTCCGAAACAGGTGAGATCGGATTGTTAGGGCTTAGGCACCATGCTGTTTTATAATCTCAAATCTTTTTGGGAATTCCTATATATTTTGATGCTTTAAAAAAATTTTCCCAAATTAAAAATTTCAAATTTTCTCCGCATCTAAGAAAAACAAAGCTCTTTTTTTCTGAAGGGGGGCCCTAGTATTTAACACATTCAAGATTGTCCCCCATATTAACGTATCTGAGTTTTGGGGAAAAAACCCGTTTGACTTTTTTTATTATTTGTACGAACCCTTTTTTTGCTGGCTGCCAATTGAAGCAAAGTTTTTTAATCTGAGTTAAGCAATGATTGGCTGTATTTTTTTTTTTTGGGGTAGTTTTCCTTTAGAATTACGGCTATTTTGCCTCTCCATGTTACTGGGTTTCCTTCTTTTCCAAAAAGTCTTCTAGATTTTGAAGATTAATTTAGTAAAGAAGAAAAGGGAGGCTGAATTATCCTTTATACTTAACAAAATTAATTTAATTTAAAATTTACCCGTTAAGGGGCTTTAAACCAACAGAAAAATTGGAGTTTTTTGGGGGACGATGAAAGACAAACTTTATTTTGTTTTCTCTCCCCCAATCAATACAGATGAGGATTATGGAAAAAAGGGGTGGAGAATGCTAGTGTCTCTCAAGAATTCACCCGGAGCCACTGTTTGAGGAGCCTGATCCTAAAATAGCTTTGAAGGGGGGTATATGTAAAAAATGTCATAAACTTAAAAAGAATTATGAGGAGTCTGCTACTATTATTAAGGTCATTACTAAACCAGAGAGGGATTACCCATACTCCCCCAAATTTTTTTTGCTCTTTGCTCTTATTTTTTTCCTATTTTTTACTTCTCCCCCCCTTTTCTTTACCTTTTTTTGGTTTTGAAGTTTAGGAATAAAAGACTTTTATGAACATAAAAGAACTTTTTGACTGAGTAAATATGCTTCCCTTTGATAGGTGCTACCAAGTATAACTGTAAATGTAATTCATGTGCAGATTTTTTAAAGCAGTTCGAAGAAGTGTTACTAAACTTAGATAAACTAAGATGTTTGAGCGAACGGCTGGTGATGTCAATAAATTTTGTGTCACTACTTATGTTGTGAAATGCAAATGCAAATTTTCTGCATAGGAACAAATTGCCGTGTATTATCAAGAAAAAAAAAACGTGCAAATGTTCACAAACCAAAAAACATTTTAATCTGATAGCTAATTTTGTCACCCTAGGGAAGGAATTGTAAATAAGACAAGTTATCCAATTAAAGGGGAGTGTAAATGCAAGAACAGTGGTGCCTAGGGTGGGCAAAAAATGGAAAAAAAGAGTTTCATTTCGTTTTGTTTAGTTTCTATGAGCGGTTCGTTTTGTTTTGTTTTTTAAATGTGCTTTTGTAAAAACAATTGTAATGAAAGAAAACAAAAATGAAAGATTTGTTACTTTATAAAATGGCTCCTCTGGGTCCTAGAGGCACCAAATTTGGTGGGTAGCTTTTTACAAAAAATAAATGGTGGGTAGCTTTTTACAAAAAATAAAAATAAATGTTTCATTTCATTTCATAACAAAATGCTATTTCTCATTTCTTTTCATTTCATAACGTTTCAAAAGCATATGCAACAAAACAGCATGTCATTTTTCATAAGGTGCCCATCTTAGTACTACCTTTATAACCACTAACTGAAATCTTTACAATTGCTAGCTTTCGTGAATCAGGGCCCATTTCATCAGGCCTGCACTAGTGTCTTGCCATTGTGATGCAGAATTTAGAGTCACAAATGTTCATATCAGATGGATTTGCCAGATTTTATATATATATATGGACTTATGGAAGCATCTTCACACCAGACAGATTTTATATACATATATATTTATAAGTAAGGAAATATGGAAGCTGGATTGGAACAGTGGTTTTAAAATAACAGCTGAAGGAACTGTTGATTAGATGTCACACCCCAGCTTTTCACACAAAGAAGCCCAGGTATTACATATATGCCCTTCCTTCATGGCCATCAGTTGAAACTAAGAGTTCTTACTTGGCTGGGAAACAGGATAGCACACACACAAAATGAGACATTCAGATTTAAAGAACCTTCAAGTATGATCTAGGGCAAAATGTTTTAGGTATAAATACATTGTGCCTAATACATCTTGTTTCAAACTCATACGGAAGGCTGTTTTAAAGCACACCATGAGAATATAAAGTTTTCATTTAGCAAAAGAGCACTGAAAAAGAGAATAAACACCTCCTTTGTCTGGCCATCAAGGTCCTTCTATATGTGCCAGCAATGCAAGGGCTGCTTCACCAGTTAATTTTATCAACCTGGTAACTATCTATGTCTATTTGCAACTGTTGTTGTATATCTAAACATATGAATAGACTTGCTTTGCATTTTTTGTATAGGGTGACAATAACAATGTTCATGATTCACCCAGGATTTCATTTATTCCCTGAGGGGAACAAGATACCTATTACCTCTCTAGGGGATAAATATGCCCTTAGAACTCCAGGGTTAAAAGCCCCTTTGGGCCTATTTCATACCCAGCACTTCCATAATGGGACCTTGATACATGATTTTCACAGTAGCATCTGGGAACACTTCTTAAAAATCTGATTTGTGCGATTGCGCCAATGGATGTGCTGTTTGTCTGCTTGGATTTAAATGAGAGGAAAATTGGAGCATAAAACAATGTGCTGTTTGTCTGCTTGGGTTTCACTGAGAGGAAACGTTTTGTTGGTCACAGGCAGCATGCATTTGTGGGCACAGAGGATAGTAAGATAGTTTCTCGGAATTTTAATGGGAGATTGTTTGGTGAAGCTATCTCTCACTCTGCTGGTCATGTACCCACACATTTGCCCATTCACTGTGATTCCTGAGCATCTCCAGAATAGAATTCCATGCAAAGAGCTCCCTGCCCTTCTTCTGTGGATATAAGTATAGTGGTACCCCGCCATTTCACGGTTCATATACTGCAGTCCCAGTATATCATGGGACCGTGGTATATGAAAGGAAAGGCCTCCTGGGGCGAGCTGCTTGGGCCTGTTTGAGGCCTCTTGCACTTACCCCAGGCCTGATGCTGTCCTGAATGGGCTTCTCAATGGGCTTTGCGGGACTGTCAGAGGCCCCAGAAGTAGTTTCTGGTCAACCGGAAGTCACTTCCAGAAGTGACCTGGTTCACTGGAAACCACATCTGGGGCCTCCTACAGGCCCAGGAAGCCCATCGGAGGCCTTTTCAGGGCAGCACCAGTCGTCAGGTCAGTGTAGGGGGCTCCAGAGAGGCCGCCCAGTGCCGAGCCAACCCTGCATCCACATATCATGGATTTTCCATTATCGCGGGTCGGGTCAGGTTCCTAACCCCCATGATAGGTGGGGGATTACTGTACTACATTTTCTCCCCTCATTTATTTACTCTTTCTGAATAAGACACAAATTCTGCCAAATCCTGCGGAATCCATCATGAAACTTTTGAGAAATCCCAATTAGAGATTGGCACGAAACAAAAAAAATGGTGTTTCAGTTTTTCGTTCATCGTTGACAGGTCTGTTTCAGTTCGTTTCCATTTGTTGTGAATTTTTGGAAAAATTTCATTTCCGTTTTTTGTTTTTTGTTTTTTCGTTTGTCGTTTCTACCCGCTTTTTGCACGGTTTTTAAAGCATTTCCATGCGCAAGCATCCCCCCAACGCCCCAGACCAGAGGGAAAACACTAAAACAAATGGATACTGGCAGAGACACAGTGTAGACTAGGTACGCAGGGAGGCTGCAAAGGCAGCGGCGGGCGTTGCCCAGGGTGCAAGACAGCCGCAGAGTGACTGCACTGCGGGGCAAGGGAGGGTACTCACCGAGAGGTACGCAGCACGCACACTCACAGGTAGGCTGCAGGACTGAAGGTAGAGTCGCAGAGACAGAAATCCTACCCTAATCCCACCAGAGACTGCAAGGAGGACGGGGGCTGCCAGAGCTTTTTATGCCCTCTGTGGCTGCCCGACCTGCCCAGTCTGCAACATGGGATGCTATTGGTTGAACATGATCCCATCACGTGGCTTGCCTCCATTTTGTGGTGGTGGCGACATCCATTTTAAAGGGAAAAGAAAAATACATCGTGATGGGAGAAGACAAAAACAAATGCTTTAAGGACCCCAACCCCCTGAAAGGTAATAATTTCAAATAATTATCACATTATTGCTGTGTTTTTACAGATTTCCCGGGTGTTTTAATACCCAAGAAATCAATCAATATTAGGTATCTGGGAGCCATTTTGGGTCGATGTCCCCTAACTCCCTTAAAGGGAAAAAATACAGCGATCTGAGAAAAGACATAAATGCACCTTTTAAGGAGCCAAACCCCCTGGTAGGTATTATCAGACAATATAAATAATTATCGTTGCATTTTTATGGATGTCCAGGGCGTTTTTTAACATTTAAAACAGCTCATTTCATTGTGTTTCGCCATTAATGGAAACGAAACGTAACGACCACAATTTTCATGGTTCTGTTCGTTTTGTTGCATTTTCATCACAATTTTCGTTTGTCGTTTTGTTACGTAACAGAATGACAAACGAATAACGGAAACAAAAAATGTTCATTCCGTGCCCATCTCTAATCCCAATAGATTTCTTGTGAGATTTCTTAGAAGAGAAAACAACTCACGTAGGAAAAAAATCTCTCTATAAAGAGTTCAAGATTCACATCTCTGGACAAACAAATGTCCTGAAGCTCTGATGGCTTCATCCTTTTCAGAATATCTCAGCAATAGTGAGGTGAATCAGTGAATAAGTTTGGGTTAACTTTAAGGTGACCTGATGATTAATAGACACAGGCTACTTCAATTAACAAGTTGGTATGTGGTCCTGCACAGTTAAGGAAAACTGTAGCAGATTCTCCTAACTCTCTCTTTAAGTTGCTATGATGCCTACACAAGTTGGCTAAATTAGCAATAGCGGTGCCCTGTTCAGATTTTATATATTCAGTAAAGCTTTGGCTCTTTAAAGTATTTACTCTCTCAGGGTTTTTTTATTCTGAGATGAAGAAACCACAAATTGCTTTGTTCTTTGAATCCTAGTCTATGCCTTTGTATAGCTCTGCTCTTTTTTCTTGCCTAATTACCCTTAAGGAAAGAAGAAAGGAGCTGTCATGTCTTTATCTTAGTTTTTGGTAGGTTCTTGTTGCTCATTCTAAATTTAGGAAGATTTGCTATGAGAAAAATCTCAGAAGGCAGACATGGTATGGATCTGGAAAAGAGAACTATGTTTTCCCCTCCAGGATTATGGGGACAGCTCACTGAACTGCCATGCCCATCTTTTTGAATCTTTAAATTTCTGTATTTCTGGAAGCTATATTGATCCTTTCATTTTTCTAATCATGCTCAATACTCTTACACAATCCATACATTTTGCTTACATCCTTTATTTATCTTGCAAATATGATGTGCAAAAGAAAAAGCATTTGGGTTAGCAGCTAAAATAATATATCTCCTTTTTAAAACAAACAACAAAGCAGATGCAAATACACTGATAAAAGCTACATGGCTTCAAATAAGAGTGAAAAGACATTTGTGCTAACAAACCATGGAAACCAGATAACACCACCTTGTTACCTTGTTTATTTTATTTATTTTTATTTATTATTATTTTATTTTATTTTATTACTGCCAACCATGTGGCCCACATTACAGCTGTAGCACGGGTTGGTCGGCTTATTTTTTTTAGTTTTGCTGGCCCGTGGGCCGGGTCCGGTACTCATGGCCCGTGCGACGGATTGGGGTTTTTTGTGTTTTTTGGGGGGGAGTTGGCTCATGGGCCCGCATGCTGGACCAGGGGTTTTGGTGATTTTTATTGTTTGTTTTTCACTGCCAACCACGGCCACCTAGCAGCTGTAGTGTGGCCAGTCGCCTTTTTTTCCCCGGATGCCCCCTACCTGCAGCCAGGAGGACCAGACCAGGAAGAGGACCACTCCAGGACCAAGGTAGGAGACACTGGCAAACTAAACGAACCAAAATGCAACAGAATCTGATATGGTTTTCAATATAAAACCAGAAATTAAACAACAATACTTAATGGGTATTGTGAATGGATGCAGAGGATATTCATGCACCACAGGCCACTGTATATCTATAGAACCTATTCAGACCACTATCCACCTAGTGAGCCTATTTATACTAGGGAGATGTGAAAATTAAGCTGGACTATACATTGGAGGCCTTAACTTTCCTCAGATTGATGAAGCTGCTTGGATGACTAGCAAAACCTTTCAATCTCGCAAGAAAAGAAATTCAGTTGCCATGACTCAACTTCCAGATAACTTCACCTGGAACACTGAGAATCTTCACAGACAAACAGGGATCAATGTGCCTCTTGTTCACTAAATTCTTTTGAGATCAAAATATTTTAAAACATTTGGTCAAATTTATGAACAACAGAGGACAATAACTATTTATTAATTTATTGATACAATGGTTTAAGTCATGTCCCAGATCTCCGTCTGTACAATGTGAATGACATCAGCAGTGGTAAAAAAATTGCTGTTGATACAAAGGCATTCTTTTGAGATTTTAAGGTATGCACAATTCATACACAATGTGTATTTCAGTTTATTTTTGAATTTTGTGGGGGTGCTTTTAAGAAAAGAAATAAAACCATAATCTTGTTTGAAATATACAAAAATAGCATCCTAATGTTTTATCTGTTCCATCAGAAGTAAAAGCTAAAGGAGGGTTTCCTGCCCTCAAGGTTACAGAAGGTTGCATTTTCTTCCGTGCAATCTTTAGCATAATTGACAGAAGATTTATAGTTTTTCCAAAAAAAAAGGGGGGTGGGGGAGGAGGAAATAAAATGAAAGAAGACCTTTTGAAGGGTAAGAACTAGAAGATCTCTCTTCTTTCACCCTAACAGATAGCATCATATGGCAGAAGCAAAAAGCTTTGGCTTCAAAAGAGCGCACAGGCCATTTCCGCTGGCTGCATTGGTAAAGCAATGGCCTTGAAGAAACTAAGCTGCCTGTCATGATGATATCTGCCTACTTCACTGCCATTTGTGAGAAATGATGCATTGTCTCCTAGGAGAACTTGCACACTAAGTGATCCATTTAAGGCTAATTGCTCATAATAGCTATGTAGACTAATAGATACTGGTTTAAATAAGGAAGAAATAATTCAGAGCTCTATAAAATCTCATTTTAATGGATTAGGTCTTGTACTTATTATGGTAGTTTATTACAGTGTTGTGTATCTTATGTATTTTCCAGTGTTACTCCTGATAAAATATATTGGCTATTTTGAATGATTTGTATTGGCTTTATATACATTAATGCACAGTATGTATTGCAGCACAGCCTCTGGGAATAGGGATGAAAACTGCTGGTTATCGTATCATTTTTTATTTTTCTGCTATACACATTTTTATTAAATTTATTATATGCCTAAAGGAAAACAGGGGAGAATGTCATTTATTTAAACCCCAGCATGTGCAGCACTACAGCTGCACTCTTAAGAACATAAGAACATAAGAAGAGCCATGCTGGATCAGGCCAAGGGCCCATCTAGTCCAGCTTCCTGTATCTCACAGTGGCCCCACCAGATGCGTTTGGGAGCACATGAAACTAGATATCTGTCTCCTGATACCACTCCCCTCCATCTGGCCCTTGAAACACCCTGATTTTAAGCCTGGAGATTACACATCTCCATCATGGTTTGTAATTGTAACCTGTGATGGACTTTTCCTCCAGGAATCTGTCCAATCCCCTTTTGAAGGCATCCAGGCCAGATGCCATCACCACATCCTGTGGCAGGGAGTTCCACAGACTAACAACTTGCTGGGTGAAAAAATATTTTCTTTTGTCTATTCTTACTCTCCCAGTCCTCAATTTGAGTGTCTGTCCCCTAGTTCTGGTATTTTGTGAGAGGGAAAAGAGCTTCCCTCTATCCACTTTACTCATGCCCTGCATTATTTTGTACGTCTCAATCATATCCCCCCTCTTGATCCCTTTGAGCTCTTGAGTCTAGGGCAGGGCAAGTAAACAGATATGTTTTGCATGAGATAGGTAGGAGAGACAAAAGAGGATGATGCTATGTCACTTTGGTCTTGCCAAAGTAAACAAATCTGTGTTTCATTGAAACATTATTACTCTGGCAGAATGGGTTCTGCCGCAAAATACTGCCCATAACAACCGTTCATCTCAGGCTGGACATTTGAGGGTGCCATTGCTGAAGGAGGCCCGTAAATCTTTGAGGAGAAATTGGGCTTTCTCAATGGTGGCCCCTCAGCTCTGGAACCAACTTCCTCCTGAGATCTGTTTGGCATTTTCCCTCCTAGTCTTTAAGAAACATCTAAAGACATGGGTGTTTAAAAAGGCTTTCCCTGAATATTAATCTGTTCTACTAATGATTGCTATTATGTATTTTATTTTGTTTTTATCTGAAGCCCATCTTGCTCCTGTTCAATGTTTTTGATATATGTTTACTAGTTATTATGCTTTTACTTCTTTGTGCTTATCTATTCTATTGTATTGTAATGTTTATGGATTTTATTTCTGTTCAGTTTTGTAAACCAACCAGAGTAACCATGTAGCTAGATGGAGTGCTATATGAATTTAATTAATAAAGAAATAATACATTTTAAATTAAATTAAATTAAATTAAATTAAGATTTTGAAGCTGAGGCTCCAGTACTTTGGCCACCTCATGAGAAGAGAGGACTCCTTGGAAAAGCCCCTGATGCTGGGAAAAATCGAAGGCAAAAGGAAAAGAGGACGACAGAGAATGAGATGGTTGGACGGTGTCATCGATGCAACCAAAATGAATTTGACAAAACTCCGGGAGGCAGTGGAGGATAGGAAGGCCTGGCGAGCTCTGGTCCATGGGGTCATGAAGAGTCGGACACGACTGAATGACTGAACATCAACAACAACATTTTAAAAGAGTAGTGTGAAGTCTGTCCTTGATTGAGTCAGAATTAAAGTAGGAATGTAAATGGGAACACAGGTTATTGGTAGTAAGGAGAATCCAAGAGGTGTCCCTGTCATACCTGTCAAGTTTTAGAATTGCAAATAAGGGAAATTTTCCAATACCCGAATATATGCAACTTAAGTTACAAATTGTTCATCATCATCATCATCATCATCATCATCATCATCATCATCATCATCATCATCATCATCATCATCATCATCATCAATGAAACTTCCCAATTTAGCTAGCAAGCGTGGCCAGCGAGCAGATAAATGAGGGGCGAGGGTAGAGGTAAGTGGTGCGATAGTGCCCCACAGGAGAGGAGGCAAATAAGGCATGGGGGAGAGGCAGCAGGATGCCACAGGTGGCCCACCAGATGCTGTGAGGGAAACATAGGAGGTAGAGGCAGCACAATGCCACAAAAGCCCACCAGGCACCGTGAGCAGGCAGTCACAGCGAGGGAATGAGGAGGTCGGGCGATGGGTGGCCGCAAACTGGTCTGGTAAGCAGAACAGAATGTGCTCCCTAATTAGCTGAAGAGAAAAGAGGGCACCTGATCTGAGGGGCCCTGCTTTAAGGACAGGCCCTTCACCCCAACCCATTCACACAAATCACGATGTTTGGGGCAGTGGCCAGTCTGGTGGTGCTTTTCCTGAGGGGTACATAACATGTCCATTGGCTTGCCACTCACCAGAGCGACAAATACAGAACATATCCAGGAATATAAATCTCTGGGAAGATGGTGGGAAAGAGGGGTAAAAAATGTGAGTTTTCCAGGCCAAACAGGAGACTTGAGAGGTCCGGTCCCTGTCCACTATTTTAAAATGCAATGCCAGCCTTACTGCAGGGTTTTTAGGAGTGGCTGTCATTTGGGACATGGCAGAAACAGGTAGAGAAGATGTGTGAGTGCTTCAGTGACCCTATTAGAGATGAAGCTGCCATATAATTTGCACTCACAGTTGTGCTCATACAGAGGATTTTCTCTCCTCAATACTGAGATTCAAGATGGTATGATAACAGGGGAAGAAGGAAGATTTTCCCACTCCAATGAAAAATCTAGTTTCTACTCAAAACTCAAAAGTTAGGAATATTCAATACAGCAAAATCTTTATTAACATATGTCTTTCTTTGTCTAAATGCTTATGCTCATGATTGCAGCATAATTTTGGTGCACTTGGTATTACTTGCCCAGAATAAAATATTTGGCAATATGAAACTTATAGAAATAATCACACTCAGCTAGGAAATGTCTATGAAGGAAATCACTTCCATATAAATATGAAAGGATAAAGAGGCAACCCAAGGAGAGGTTGATATATCTGATTAAGATCTCATGAAAACCAACACAGACAGTGAGGCAAACAATAAAATATTCAGAGGCGAGGAGCTTAAGCAAATCATTTCTATTTATTGCAACAGGGATATATTATACTATACAAAGTCAGAGGAACTCTGGCATACACAATGAAGCAATTAGATGCGGACAAATTTATTTTTGCTGCTTGCAAGCATAACAGGAAAGTTATTTCTAAAACCATTCTCCTGCATTGCATTTTACCTTCTTCCGAAATGCACTTTGGGATAGTTATCAATACAACATTGCCCTTAAATCCTGAGCTGGAAAACTGAGCAACTGATAGGATCTAAGCCACATCTTTTGCTGTCTAAGAACATAGATTTGGCAGAATCCTATAGGTGTTCATGTCAGAGGTGAACAACTTTGTGTGGCTAATTGCAGATAATTGATGAGGTCCCTCTCAGTGATGCCATATTGGTTATTATTTTTTTCTTTTGTAAAATTATGCACACACAAACTAATGACATCATTAGCTGCAGGGTTTTCTCACTCATGAAAACTTTCCTATTCTATATTGATTGAAAGATTCCAATGTTATCTCAGGATATCTTTTGACCTGGGAATGCCTTTGTGAGCTTTACAATCTTTAGAGGTCAGAAATTAAATGTCCCAAAATTGGCATCACCAGCCCTGCCACTGAGATTGGGACCACAGGTGATGATCTAGGGGCATTAAAGACCACCCTCTCAAATGATTTTTTTGAGTTTTGTCAGGTTCATTTAAAAAAAACCCCACAAAACCCAAAAAATAAATTTAGGCATTTTCACTGACCAAATTCAGTCATTTCATATAAGTACAATAAGGAGTTGAGAACTTAGAAAAAGATATGGTAACAATAGTTAAGCACCAATATGATATAATATATGGGGACTGAATCGCAGAGATTCAGGACTGAAACACTCAAAACTCTGGACCTGGATAAATATGTCTATTCATTTCATTTCTCCCATGTGCATTTTTATTGATCTCTCTTTTTTCCATTCAAAATATTTTTAAAAGATGGAGCATAGAGAATTCTGTTTTTTTTTTAAGTGAACTGTAATGAAAGTCTAACCCACCCTACAAGGGTGGAGGTCTACAAGGATGGTCTTTCTTTGAAATGGAGTATTTGTGCAATTGCAGGACAACTATGGAGCTGGAGTAATCAGATATGTATCACCTGCAAGATACATCAACACCCCATTTTTTTTTATGTTCCATCCAGCAAAAGAATGTTTAGCAACTCTGCTACTGGCACTGCTACTGAACACCCTCTTTTGGATGTCCAGCCATTAAGGCACCACAAAGAGCTCAAATTTAGGTAAAGGTGTACTATATGTGCACCATTGAAGCTGCTCTGCCAAACATTTGTGTAGGTGTAGGGCAAAGTGAAATAATTAATAATTATTAATTAATTAATTAATTAATTAATTAATTATTGCTAGCTAGGATTCACATTCTGGAATCTTCATTTTCTTTTCTTATCTAGCTCAGTTGGTTTACAAAAGAGTCTACAAAAAACTGAATGTGTGTGGGAGATAGTGGATGAATCCGCAAAGTCCCTTCCCTCCAAAACCCCCCCAAAATAAAACAAAAGCAAACTCTTCCCTTTTTTCTTCTTCTTTGTGGTGGTGGGAATCTCACTGTTTCCTGGTCTTCTAGGTAGCTGCCTATGGGCAGTACTAATAACAACTTACTATTTAAACAAATGATAATATGCATTTCTCAGCCCCAGCCCAGGTCATACCCATTTGGATGCTCCTCCTTTACAGGAATGAGACTTTTTCAGAGAGATCCAGAAACAGAAAAATACTGCCACACACCTATATATGTTTTGGATCAGAAATGTCTCCAAAATAGCATAGCACAGGATGAAACTCTTGGACTGAATTTCATGGCCCCAAATATTTCAATATTTCATTCCTTGGTTTCCAAGCAAATTTCAGAAATGTTCTTTCCTCCACAGAGTTAATTCAATGTGTTTTTTAAAAAAAGCCATACAATGTGGACACATTTTTTCTTCATTTGCACCAAAACATTATCAAACAAGAAGGAAAATGTTTAGGTCAGGCTAATCTAACAATACCTTGTTGATTCATACTAAACTGAATGCCTCTATTACTGTCCGGTTCCCCAAGTTGGACTCCCTTTCCCAGAATCCCCCTCCTCATGGGGAGGAAATGGAAGCTGTTGTCCAAAAAGTAGTGATCCAAAGCTGTGCCCTTTCCTCACATATTTAATCAACACATCATTGGAATACCTGAATAGAGATCTAGTGAAAAACTCTCTGCCCTGGTTAAAAAGTCCTTATTTCCCTTGAGAGAAGCACTGCTGAAGTTCCTCTCTCTTCTGTCATGAAAAGAGGAAAGAGACGTACCAGGAAGTTAGCTCATCCAATTTGTCATTAATATCCCTGTGGAAAACTGAACTAAGAGGCTCTTTAGCTTTGTATAATTGTGCTTCATCATAGAATTGACACCACACAAGACAGCTGGATTTGTGTGACAGATGTGGCCATTGGCCAAAGAAGGATGACATTCAAGTATTCTCCATCAGTGAATAAGTTGTGCTATGGAGTGCTGTTGGATCTAATAACTAGGTGTCTGACAGCTTTGGGGTATAAGCTGAGATGGATCACCTGTGTCTTCATCTCACCTTCATATTTGCTAAAGTATATGACATTTTGTTCATGCTACCTGGGCTTGTTATATTTGCCTCTGAAATCTCACAAATGTTTTAGAACATAACTATTTTTTATGCTTCTGATGATGGAGCACATTAATAGGTACTGATCAGTTTTATTAGTGTTAGCAGACAGGTGGACTTGCCACTTTCAGTTTGGCGCAATCTTGCCTAAAATAGGAGGAAATCTCATATGGGATTAGAGTGCTTCAAAATAAGACTGGTTTTAATGTTTATCATGTTTGAATTCCAGATCTTACTATACCTGGTGGTAATGTAAGATAAAAGGACCTGGATACCTTCCCACCACAAACTTCTGACTGAAACCCATCCCTGTTTTGCTTACTTACTTCAAATGCTAAGAAATCTTTTCTTTCTAATTTTACTTTTTTTGCAGGCTGTGGGGGAAGAGAAATTATGTTGCCTTCAGAGGCATGCATAAATATGAAACAAATTTGGTTCCTTGTGTGCTTCAGGGGCAGCTGGAAATCAAAATCAAAAAGCCAACAGGCACTAGAGATGGCACAAAAAAATGGGTTTCAGTTGTGTTATTAGGGGTCGTTGGTCTTTCTTTCGTGAATTTTTGCTAAAAATTCATTTCATTGTTGTACCATTGTACATTATTCAATTTGTGATTTTTGTTAGATTAAGAGTAAAGGTATGCCGTAACGAACGAAAGATGCAAATTTCTGTGTTACTGTCGTTCGTTATTTTAAGACAAATTCATTCGATTGTTGCAACAAACAAAAATGAAAAGGAACAAAATGTTCGTAATTCGTGCTCCTAACAGCCTGAGTGTGAAGCTAAGAATTGTTTCTAAGAATGTAAATATGAATACTGGCACCGATCCAGACAAGGACTGAATCGGTCTCCGAAAAAGTCAAAGACCAACCTGCGTATACTGTACCTTTATACAGGCACAAAGTTGACAGGGAATGAGAACTATGCATATCCCTATTTAAAATCAAGTAATTCTGGTGAAGATAATGAAGGAGAAAAAATAAAATCAAAACCCCATGTTTTACAATCAGGGCACAGGAGAGCTATTGACTTCAGGGGAATTTACTGGAGTATGGAGCACAAGATTATATGCAAGAGTCCTCATTTTAAAAAGTAGCATGACTTCACTGGATATATTGCACCTGTTTAAATTTAGAAACTTTTTGTCCTCTAAGAGTTCTGCTGCTTCTGCAACAGCTCTGTTATACTGCACTTAGGTGTAGCATTAGATACCAGGTTGCAGTTAAGAGCACTGAACAGAGACTTGATATATCTGGTTTCAAGGCCAGTCTCTCATTCTCTTTCAGCATTACCCACCTCAACAGATTGCTTTGAGGTGGGATGAGCACAAGGTGGGATGGGCACCACAGACCAGAAGAACTGATTGAGCTGGGTTAGTTTGTGGTTCAGTGTGTGACCCAGTTCAAGGATTTCATTTTTTTAAAGGAAAAAGATACACCAAAATTTTTGTACCTTTGGTAAATGGGATTTGGTAAATGGGATTCCTTTGGTAAATGGCATTCCTCCCAATCCTCTTTCCACTGCCCCAGTTGCCTTCCTACTGTTCCTCCCACTTACTTCCCCTCATCCTCCACTCCTCATCCTCCACTGCCACCACCATCTTTATCAGCCATTGGTAGGCACTTGCCCAGAGGCATTGGGCCCTGCTCCTGGCAAGGAAGCTTGGCCCACTTGCTCTGAGGATGATGAGAACAGCAGAAGAAGAGGAGGAAGCAGCAGGAGGTAGAGAGGTGATGGCAGCAGTGGGAAGGGGTGGATAGCAGAGATAAGATGGAGGACAGGAGCAGGTAGCCCACTCCCACCGCAAGGCAGAAACCAGAAAAACAAGACATGAACTGGTTCATTTTTCTGGGGGTTCATGGTGGTTTTTGAATTGTGGTTAGCCAA